>BJCO01380973.1:0-10857 GCA_018326465.1 Flaveria floridana | reverse complement strand
AATGAGTCAAAGATAAGAGCCAACATAATTAGAACAGTCTTCATAAAAACTAATGGCCGGTGTTAACTAAAGTGCATCGATCAATAGTAACCGTCCATACTTCACCTCAAAGCTCAGACACGTGACTACATGTCATCATAGCAAACAATGTCCAACGATAATTGTAGCACTCGATGCCTTACGTATAAAAGCACAAATGTTAGAAGCTCAGAAGTGGGTGTTCCTTGCGGCTACAAACAACAGGAAGATCGATTGCCTCGCGAAAACGACACCTGCATTTTCATATCATCATTACTTGTAAACCGTTAATATTCATCGTTGTTGGCTCAGAAATGATTGTTCTTTGCGGCTGCACACATTAGTGTGCCTCGCCAAAGCAATGAACATATCCATCATCTTATCATCATCGCCAAACATAGATTAATATATATATATATATAAGAGATAAAGAACTCACCTCAAAAGAGCTTCATCAAGCAAATCCTTTCTATTTGTCATACCAATTAGCAAAACATTATTCAGTGCTTCAACACCGTCTATCTAAGGAACAGATTTTCCAAGTCAGTAATTATTGTTTGTCAATAATAGAGTTAGGATTTGAAATTGATCCAACATTTGTAAGAAGCTGATTCACAATGCTATCATGAACTCCTGTGCCATCCCTAGTTAAACCTCTAGACTGCAATTGAAAATGGCAGCACAAGTTACAACAGGGCATATGTTTTTCAGAAACAGAGAGATTTTACTAAATGTTTGGAAATGGACCTTACCTTACAAATGGCATCAATTTCATCAAAAATGATCACATGTAAGTCACTTTTTGGTTATTTCTACGTATTATCCTTTTACAGACCCCAATGTTGACCAAATTTGACCTAGATGTGCATGAGGCGCTGCCTCAAAGCCCTAAGGCTTTTTCCTCATTGCCTCTAAAGCCTCAAGCCTTAAGCGCGCCTTAGGCGCTATTTTTAAAACCAAGGTTCAAAACCACAAACAGCACCAATAATCAATAAGGGCAATCCAAAGATACAAACTTGCCATCCACAAAATAAGTGAATACAAACTAACAAATAGGTGGGAATACATGACTGTAGATCAAATTGTGCTTTTTGTTTGCTTTGATCGTTGTTAGATGTTTGATACCAACAGTGATAACCTAAACCTCAAACTCACATAACAGCACCTAATTTTCATCTCCTGATAGAGTGATACCTAAACCTCACACAAAAAAAGAGCATGATGCCATGATGGAGTGAGTAATGAGTTACAGTTGTAGCCACAAAAGTGCAGGGTCAAATAAATGCATTCCATAATCCATAGAACAACCATGACATTAACATACTGTAAGATCCAAATGTAGCACAAATCACAAACACGACATCACCATTAACACCCAACATCCAACAACCACAAATCAAACAAAAAGCACAAATTAAATCAACAGAAAACCAATCACATACATCCAATCCACATAAACTCACAATCGCAAGAATAGAATCAAAACCCTAGATCTACGCAATCGATGAAATCAAACCAATTAAAAAGGATAGAACATTACTGGGTTTCTGAGGCTTTCCGTCGACCCATTTGCTGACGGAGGAATGGACCTTCTCGCGGCTGATAGCTTCGGATTTGTGGGGTTCTTTGAGGCAATTCCTCACAAGATTCACACATATGTTGGAGTATGTGATGTATGTCATCCCTGCAGATCTCCAAAACGGCACCGCTGCTGTTGAAGCCATTTGTAGTCTTCTTCTGTGGTTCTGTATACCTTCAGTTCTTCACACCTCGATCGTCACCGATGTATCTGATGACCGACATATTATGCATTGTGAGGTGGAGCGGTTTGGGGGGGACGATGGTGGGTTGGGGGTTGGATGTGGACGACGATGGCGGGTTGGGGGCGATGTGGAAGCCGGGTTTGAGATAGGGGAGGATGGCGGGTTTGAGAAAGGGGAGGGTGGGGAGGATGCCGGGTTTGAGAGATGGGGGTGGAACTGTTTCCACCGACAAATGGGATAATAAGAATAGAAATTTCATGCAATTTCCATCAACCATGTCCTACGATGACAAGGTAACATGACATCTACCAAAGACTTTGCTCCTTGAATCTCACCAAGGTCATGTCTCGGATCTCGCCGAGGGGATGCCCCTTAAAACCCATGGTCCCTGAGCTATCAAGTTCATATGTGATGAAATAAGAATATTCTTGTACAATTATTTACATCTTTTAATTCATAAAAATAATTATACTTATTTCTTTTTTATTTTAGTAAATTTAATTAAACTATTATGGCTGTGATGACATTATAATCATCAATAATGAAGGTTTGATAAGTGTGTCCTTAAGATGAAAATGACATAAATGTTAGGAAGTAAGGACGATGCATAAAATTTGTGAATTTAGGGAGGAATTCATAAATTATAGTATGTATTATTTGTTGCGACTTTCTGATCTCGTATAGCGGTGGATACTTTTTGAATCAAGTACATCTCTTTCATATTAAAGTATTTTGCATTTAGACAATATTCAGTAGGATAATATGAAAAGATCAAGAACGAGATGTTCTTTTATATGAAAACGTTGTATGTAAATGTTATACAAAATTAGACCAAATGCCATCTTTATATAGGTGTTTGAAAGAATTGCAATTAACCATTGTAATTTTTCATGAAAAGACATGACAATTGATGGTAATAACTGTTATAACTGTCAACCACTAGTAGTTGTATAAGTAATAACATCATTAGTAGTAACCAAATTACTGTCATTTAAAACACGACTAGTAACGAGGTTGCTACTTATTTTTGGTAGTAACTTTTGTTAAAACCGATCAAGTTACTTTCCAAAAACCTATATGCTATCGAAGTTCCAAGTTGCTACAAATGTTTTATGATTGTCGTTGATGTATCGTTACTATTGATTCGCTGCTAATTTTTTAGTGATGACCGGTTCTGCTGATTAGTTCCTACTGGTCATCTACTTGCTACTTATTTGCCATTTTAATCCCATTCCGCACGCAATCAAGAATGTGTCTCCTTGAAACCCCTCATGGTCTTTATATATCTAGTATACACGCTAACGCTGTGTTCCCGAGTTTACTTAACGAGAGAAAAGAAAGGAAACATTTTCTTTTCCTTTCTCTTCTCTCCTCTTCTCTTCTTTTCCTTTCTCTTCTCTTCTCTTCTCTTCTCTTCTTTTCTTTTCTTTCTTTTCCTTTCTCATCGTTTCCTTTTATTTTGGAAGGATTGATTTTAGCCTTTATTTTTCTTTCATTTTCTTCCATTTTCCTCCTTAAATAAACTTGGGAACACGAATTTCTAACAATCCTTCCATTTCCTTCTATTAAAAAAACTCTGGAACACGATTATTTTTTCTTTCTTTCCACTTCCTTTCTTTTCTCTCCTTAAATGAGACTCGGGAACACAACGTGTAAATGTTAAATATTTAAGGTAATAAACATATAAAATGTCTAATTTATTATAATCAACAATAAGAATACATAGAGAATATGTAATATTAAACTAGCAAACTTAGTTCGCAAAAACAAGTATGGTACTAAAAGTAGTTAAAAGATTATGTCAACTAGATCGAATAGGTTAAGTGGGTCAAATTTTGTCTATGGTGTTTGCAAATGCTTGCAACATTCAACATTCTTGATTTGAAGAACTTATATTTGCTAATATATTTACATTAAGTTTTTAATCGTATTGACAACATTGTTTTTTTTAACGATAAATATGCGACCTTACTTTGAAGAATGGATGTCATTTTAATTAGGTCCAACTATTCGTTTCCCAGCCGGGACCGCACCCCCAACCTTCTTAGAAGAAAACCTAATGTTGAGAAGACCCACTAGATCAACTCAAAGAATTTTGCTTAAAGCAAGACTTGAAAGCATGACCTACCAATATTTACATATAATGAGTAACTCAAGTTAACCACTTGAGTTAAAGATCATTGGTCGTATTGACAACATTGTATTCCCACAAACTGCAAAAATATAAAAAAAACTTTTGATAGGTAGACACAACCTAACTTAAATCTTTTTGTACCACAGATGCAAATCATACGTTTCGGCCACATTCACTTTGATCCTTTCCAACCCTTCTAAAGGAGCTAAAGATCTATTTCTATTTTGGCACTTTCAGTTTTAATTTATTGTGTTGTTTAAAAGTGTTGTTAGGTGTTAATACTTGTATTTAGTGTTGGAGAGAGATTTCTTTTCCCACCAAAACTCCAACACTTAGGCATGTGTCCCCAAGTCTCTAGCGATCCTTGATTGTGTATCTTTGTCAAAAGGGGCCTCATTAGAATATCAGCTATGGTGAGCATCAAACAATAAACATTATGAACGATAAAACATTTGTATCCAATAAAAAGGTTATGCTGAAAGAACAACGAAAGCATGTAACTAGAAGCACATACATATGTTACTTTTCTCCATGTGTAGAACAGTTATAATAAAAAGACTATTCAAGGATCCTAACTTGTCGCTCAAATCTTACTAATAAGGAAGTGTGTCACATTGTCACCAGAAGCATGTAAAAAAGTTATATTGAGAAAAGTTATGTTTAATTATAAACTCTATGAATGTAAATTGATGGTGGGTGATGACGATTCTAGAATATATTTAAGGAAGACTGGGTTTTAAGAACCCTATCACATTTAAAAAAAAAGTTACAAAAATATCACAACCTCTAACATAACACCAAATATGAACTAAATTGGTAAATAGAAAATTTCACCAAATAGTTATTGAGTTTTTAAGTGTTACATTATTACACTAAAAATCATACAAAGTTTTTTCTCCGTAAATAACTCAACCTTATTAGATGTTTGATCTTGAATCACTTTTAGATAAAAGTATAAAAAATTTAAAATTAAGTTACATAGATAAAACACACACACACACACATTAAAAACCATATTATAAATGAAAACCATGAAAACCAAAGGTTATATATATATAAGTACGAGTTAGAAAGTGTACAGCTAAGAGTTACGTATATATAGAGGTTATGTATATGTAAGTACGTGTTACCAAGTATACAACTAAGAGTTACATACATGTACCTCATACAAGTTACGTATATGTAAGTCGTTTCTACATCATTGACGTTACTTGGAGTTTATATTAGAAATATATAACGACCTTAAAAAATAAGGTTGAAATTTAGTTAAATATATACTTTAAACAATTAAAAAGTTAAATGACTTAAATCAATTACCATATACTTCATTTGTTCCCATCAAAATTGCAGCAGAAACTTCTATTTAATGTATGATGAATAGTAAAGGCTGCAGCTTTCATGAGACTAAGAAATAAAAACACTAAAGGGGGGAGAAAGTTGGCATTCTATAGATAGCTTTTGCACTCTTTCTTCACGTCTTTGCTTATTCAATCATTCAAATGTCAAAAAAAAAAACTACGGTATAAGTGTCTTGTTTTGTTTTTTGTAGGACAATTTGATAATGATTTGTAATAGATCATGGTTGCTTAATTTGTGTGCCATCGTTGATCTATACTTTATTTGAATATAGTGTTCACTTGCATCATTTAACCCAAGAATGGTTGTGATGCCACATTGGTTGCCTGAATTAGTGGCGGTTTGTACAACAATGATGGACCAAGTATAATCTTTGGACATGTATGTGTCCCTCTTATGTTTCTTGTATTACAAAGATTACATTTTTATAATTTTAGGTTGCACAGGAGAATGAAAATGTTGGTTGGTTGTATGATCTATTGCATGTGATTCATTAATCTAGTGTCTCTGAATGTCTGATCCTGTACTGAATTTGTTTGGGTTTAAATATCTACATTTTTAGCACTTATAGGATTACAATCACCTTCCAGCTAATTCATCTGTCTCTTTAAATTCTTCTGCTTCTGCAATCTGATCTGATATAACCACTGCACAGCCTGCTTCATCCTCCACCTTGTTGTCATTAGCAGGAAGCTTGGAAGCTATCTTATTGTCATTACTAAGATTGATTGGTTGAACATAACTCCTAGGTGAAGCTTGAATCAAAACACCTCTCACATGGAGTATGTGAGAAAGGTTGTCTCATTCATGTATCCCCTCATTTCAAAACCCTTAAACCAAAAACACCTTCGTTATATAACCTTGGTTTGTGTTAATTAAATGTTGACTGTTTAAAATAAAAGAATGTGCACGTGTATGGAAAGTGAAAGTTGTGGAATATGATCGTTGGAGGAGTTGACCGAACAAAAGGGAAGACCTAGTAGTCAGGGAATTAGTTTAACTTTTATTTTATTTAAAGTTTAGCACTTGTCATTTGTTTTTATCACTTCAATTAGTCGAAAATCTCTGTAATCCTTTCGCTAGTTCATTTAATCAGCCGTCTATTGAATAAAGAGAAATCATTCGACTATACTGTGTTCTTATTTTATCACTGTTTGATCGAGTTTATCTGAACCAAATCCAACATTTGGTATCAGAGCAAAGCTCCTTATCACTCTTGTATGCCAAAATACCTTAAATTCAACACCATGTCAGTTGCTTCAACCTCCAATAATCAAAAGGAAAGTACGTACCAGTTTCAATGTCCGGTTCTCACCGCCACGAATTATACAACGTGGGCCATTAAGATGGAAGCCGTAATGGATGCCCAGGGATTCTGGGAAGCGATCGAGCCGCCGACCGGTGTGGTCGTAGATGAAAGGAAGTGCAAGCAGGCTCGTGCGTTTATTTTCCAGGCAATTCCAGAAGACATTTTATCGCAGGTAGCGAAGAAGAAGACGGGAAAAGAAGTTTGGGATTCTCTGAAAACAAGGTATGTTGGGGCTGAACGGGTTCAGAAAGCCAGATTACGCATTCTGAAAAGTGAGTTTGAAGGGCTGCATATGAAAGACGGTGACTCTATTGATGATTATGCTGGAAAACTCTCTGGTAAGATCTCAAAATATAACAGTGTAAGGGCTACACTCACCAATGAAGAACTCGTACGAAAACTATTTGATAGTGTTTCTGATAGATTTATCAATCTGGTAGCATCACTTGAGCAGAGTTCTGGTGTTGAAACGATGCCTTTTGAGGAGGCTATAACACACTTGAAAGCATATGAAGATCGAATCAAACAACGCATGACCCATCATACTACTGAAAACAGTTTGTTGTTTACAAAGACTGAAAACCAGTCATCTTCAATGGGTCAAAGCAAGAATCAGAAGTCGTGGGGATGAGGCAAGACGGACCAGGGTGGTCGTAGTGGTTCAATGGGTCGAAGTAGCAGTCGGGGTAGGGGTAACCGTGGTGGCTATATAAGAAATCAAGACCAAAGATCAACATGGAAAAACAGAGACAAGAAACATATAAAGTGTTTTAATTGTAACGAATATAGGTATTATGCCTCTGAGTGCAAGGAACCAAAGGAGCAGAGAGATGAAGCTAACTTAGCCCACACTCAAGAAGAAGAACCTGCTTTGTTACTCACTGTACACGGCAAAGAGCTGACCAAAATGGTCTTGTTGAATGAAGACAGGTTGATCCCAAATCCAGAGAGGGTGACTTCGAATCAAGAGATGTGGTATGTTGATAACGGGGCAAGTAATCACATGACCGGTACGAGGAAGTCATTTGCTGAATTGGATAAGAACGTGACAGACCAAGTTCGTTTCGGAGACGGGTCCAAGGTCCAGATTAAAGGAAAGGGATCTTTGGTGTTTGAGTGCAAAAATGGTGAACGACTTCTGATTCTGAATGTATACTACATTCCGGCATTAACAAGCAACATATTGAGCCTCAGGCAATTGACGAAGGAAGGTTACGATGTCCATATGCGAGGAGGCTTCTTGAAGTTATACGACAAACACCAAAGAATGGTCATGAATATTCAAAGGTCAGTAAATAGATTATACAAGATTGCCTTAAAGGTTGCAAAACCGGCTTGTTTGGCAGTGAAACTAGATGATGAGACAAGGTTATGGCATGCTCGAATGGGCCATGCTAACTTTGCTATTTTGGAATCCATGGCTCGAAGGGGACTAGTACGTGGGATGCCTTGTATCAAACAACCCACACAAGTCTGCGAAGGCTGTTTGATTGCAAAGCAACCAAGACAAAAATTTCCACAAGAAGCACAGTGGAGAGCATCAAAACCACTCAAGCTGATTCATGCTAACCTATGCGGACCAATCACACCACAAACAATGGGAGGTAACAAATATTTCCTTTTGCTTGTTGATGATTATTCAAGATTTATGTGGGTTTATTTGCTAAAGACGAAAGACGAGGCTTTCGAGTTGTTCAAAGAATTCAAAGTTCAGGTTGAACAAGAAGGGAGCAACAAAGTAAAGATGCTTAGAACAGATCGGGGAGGAGAGTTTAACTCCAATCAGTTCATGGATTACTGCAAGAAAAATGGGATTAAGCATCAACTAACTGCACCCTACACCCCCTAACAAAATGGAGTTGTAGAACGCCGGAATAGAACTGTGATGGAGATGACTTGGTCCCTGTTGAAATCAATGAAGTTTCCAGACCAATTTTGGGGAGAGGTAGTTCGTCATTCGATTTATCTCCTTAATTAAATCTCAACAAAAGCAGTTAAAGATGCTACACCGTATGAGAAATTGAAGGGTAGGAAACCAACATTAAGTCACATAAAAGTGTTTGGTTGTGTGGCTTTTGCCAAGAACCTGTCGAATCAGGTAACTAAGCTAGGTGACCGGAGTACTATGATGGTATATTTGGGTGGCGAAGGTGGAACAAAGGGTTACAGACTCTTTGATCCTGTTAAAAGTAAAGTGGTAATAGCTAAGCATGTTGAATTTGATGAACAGAGAAAGTGGGCCTGGTCTACGGCCCAAAGTGAAGAAACAGAAGCACCAAATTGGATTCAAGTCATGGCCCACAATTCAAATGTTACTGGTCAAAATCAACCGTATAACCAGTCTCAATTTGGAGATGAAGATTTAAGCCATAATACTCCTAATGCTTCAATTAATGTCAATTCTAACCCAAATTTGTTTGAAACTCCAAGTTCTCATGGAACCTCTTACTATGATTTGAATTCAGGTTGGCAGCCACAAGGTCAAAGCATTCAAGGTTTAGGTTCAAGTTCACAGTCCTCGAGCCAGAACCAATCAGATGATGTTGTAGCTTTCGACAACACTTCAATCCAAGGTTTTCGATCAATTGGTGATGTTTATCACGGTTCAGAATCCTTAAGTGATGAAAAGATTAAAGAACTATACGAGAGGAATCAAGAATTGTTGTTGAGCTATGATCAAACTGTTTCTTTTGATGAAGCCATTTCCAATAAATATTGGGTGCAAGCCATGGATACCGAATTGGCTTCTATTGAAAGAAATAACACATGGAAGTTGACTAAATTGCCTACTAGACAGAAACCAATTGGACTAAAATGGGTGTTTAAGTTAAAGAAGGGTACTCACAAGGCACGACTCGTTGCTAAAGGTTATGTGCAGCAGAATTGACTTTGAAGATGCATTCACACCAGTGGCACGAATGGAGACCATCAGGCTATTATTGGCTTTTGCAGCTAAAGAAAACTGGCTTGTATATCACTTAGATGTCAAGTCAGCTTTTCTTAATGGTGAGCTTAAGGAGGAGGTGTATGTAACTCAGCCAACTGGTTTTGAGGTAAAGGGAAAAGAGCACTTGGTTTACAGGTTACATAAAGCCCTATATGGGTTAAGGCAAGCCCCTAGAGCTTGGAATGCTCGCTTGGATAAAGCGTTTATCGATCTTGGGTGTAGCAAGTGCATTCATGAGCAGGTGGTATACAAAATACATAAACCTAACTTTATTTTGATTGTTGGTGTTTATGTGGATGATATGATTGTAACGGGGTCAGATGAAGTCAAAGTTCAAGAGTTTAAGGAAAAGATGAAAGAGGTGTTTGAGATGACCGATTTAGGGATGCTGACCTACTATCTTGGCATTGAAGTTAATCAAGCCAAAGATGGGATAATTTTGAAACAAGAGGGGTATGCAAACAAAATCTGAAAGATGACTGGTATGGTAGCATGTAATTCAGCAAAATGGCCAATGGATCCAAAATCACAGCTAGTTATAGATGAAGGAGGTAAGGATGTTGATCCAACTGAGTATAGAAAGATCATTGGCAACCTTCGTTATCTGATGCACACACGACCAGACTTGAGTTTCTCGGTTGGGGTCGTTAGTAGATTTATGCAGCAGCCAAAAGAGAGTCACTTTGCAGCTGTCAAGCAAATCTTAAGGTACCTGAGAGGTACTGTTAGGGTAGGTCTGAAGTACAAAAGAGGTGGTGATGGACTCGTTGGATATAGTGATAGCAGCTATGGAAATGACATAGAAGATAGATGTGGAACAACCGGGGTGGTTTATTATTACTCGAACAACATAGTCACTTGGTGTTCGCAGAAACAAGATACTGTTGCACTCAGCTCCTGTGAGGCTGAGTATATGGCTGGAACAGCAGCTGCGTGCCAAGGTATGTGGCTGAGAAATCTTATTAGTGAGCTGCAGGGTAAAGCACCTCTCAAGATAAAGCTGTTCGTGGACAATGAGTCGGCCATTGCACTTATGAATAACCCTGTTTTCCACAAACGAAGCAAGCACATAGACACCAAATACCACTACATACGAGAACGAGTTCAAAGAGGTCAGATTGGGGTCGAATATGTAAGTGGAAAGCTGCAGAAAGCAGACATATTGACAAAGGCGTTACCACGTGTCAAATTTGCTGAAATGAGAAGCTTAATTGGTGTTGAAGTTTTGAAGAATGAAGTCAACATTCAGGAGGAGAATGCTAATTAAATGTTGACTGTTTAAAATAAAAGAATGTGCACGTGTGTGGAAAGTGGAAGTTGTGGAATATGA
>BJCO01380901.1:0-12152 GCA_018326465.1 Flaveria floridana | reverse complement strand
TGTGTGTGTGTGTGTGGAAGTTTTGGGTGGACTAGAACATGTACCTTCTTGCAAACACGTAGTAGGATCATACATGGATTTTAGCTTTTCCCAAATGGCTTTTGGGGAACCGAGATTGTAGATAACTACAAGCACATCTTCAGTAACAGAACCGAAAATCCACCCTTTGACAAGACTGTCATATTGTCTCATGGTGGAAGAATCCTTTGGCGCAACAAATGTGTCTTCCACGATGCCAAACATATTGTTACTGTCTAAGAGGCAAACCATTTGTGCCTTCCAAAGAAGGTAGTTATGGCTTCCTGAAAGTTTCACCGATACGAAGTTGGATACATTAGTATTTGATGCAATCAGAAGAGCGTTTGATGAGCCCTCCATTTGAATAGAGGAGATCTAAATGAATAAGTTTGTACTTATTTGATCACTTCATGTATTTATAATATATTAGTATAGATTTTGTCCACTCCTGTTTTATATTATTGACGTCTATTTATTAAGAGCTGGCTTTTTATCTGATATCTTTAATGGACAATTCACAGCCTGTATTTATTATTATTTTTTATTTAAGCTAACTAGTTTCCTAAAAATTTTGTGCTGCTAATTGATCATGAATTAAAATGATAAAAATCATACTATTCAAAAAAGCACATGTACAGAAAAATGGTCTAGAGATGTTTAGAAATATGTTTGTGTATCAAAGAAACTATTTTTGTTGTGGTCATCAAGGGGATGGATCGGATTTTCGGGCGCCTATTGTTGGATCAAGAGCCCTTCTCATTAACACCGTCACGATACAACTAGACCATACGTTAGGATACAACTAGACCAGAGCCCTTCTCATTAACACCGTTAGATATTAGGTAAGTGGATACCCTTAAACCCCCATCAGTTAGTTATTTAAGGTTAGTACAAATATCCTAATTGTGTGTTGTAAATTACACAATACAATAATCCACACAATTCTCTGTTCTCAGCTACTTTGATTTATTTCATGCGTAATGATGTTCAAATAACGAATTATGATTTCAACAGGAATAGCCTAGGACACAGTTGTTCGAATACTAAGCCTAGAGGAAATCAAACAAGGAAATGGAAAAACGAAATGATGTAGGCGCGAGGCTAGGAAACATAGAACAACGAATATCAATACCGGAACGGTAAGTACATCTAAGTGAGATGATTTGAAATCTAAATATACTTTAAGAATGTATAAGGTACTACATGTAAGTGTGGGATCCAATATTTGAATCTTTAAAGGTATCAAAATAAACGACAAAACATGATAAATAGTCACAAGTTTACACTGATAAATGTGTTTAAGTTTAAAAGGATGGAGAAAAATATCAGCAAACACCATGTTTATATTTATGATGTTGGTTTTGAAAATTAAATTATGCCTTTGATACTTGTGATACTATGATCCCATAGAAAATTTCATGAAACTTTGTGCTTAATTTTATCTTAGGCTTATTTTGTTTTACTTTATTTTAAGTACTTTTCTTTTTTTTGTATGTATATTTTTATTTTATTTTATATTATCAGTTTTTTATAAAAATGACCATTTTGAAATTCAGAAACTTAAAAAAAAAACTTAAATGGATAAATATTAAAAATTAACATTAAGGCCAAGTATTGGTCGGCACACCAAAAACTCATGTCCCTCATAGGCTTATAGGTGTAAGAGGAGGCCGAGAACCCTTGTAACTAACTATTTGCTCACAGATCTCAGAAATTTGAATTTCAAAACCATTAATCACACTGCTATCTTCACTTCATGTTGATTTAGAAATTGTGGCAATTAATGGTAGCATACAATCAATGATTATCGATGTGAATAAACGGGTTTATGCTTAAAATTAGAACTGAGAAACTCTCGATTTATAATTTGGTTTAATTGATCATGGTCTTCTTGTTCGAAACTGAAATTGAGTTGGGCATTGAGTGCGATAACGAGTGATATCAGTCCATAAAATCAAATTTCTGGTGTTTTTGCAAGTTATTCACAAGGTGTGTTATAGATTCTCCACTTTTTTATGTTTTTTAATTATTTTAGGGATGGTATGGATGTTAAAACATGTTTTACACTTAGATCTAAGGTTTTTATACCTACAGTTACCACCTTTATTTCTATGGTTCGTATTTACTATATCTAATGTTGTTATTCCAAGTTCATGGCTATCTAATGAAGGAATTAATGAGCCTACTCTAGTATGTACGTCAATATAAAAATGATTTTCAATGAAAGTTGAAAGTAAAACTATACATAGTTCCCATCCAATTTGCATTTGATAGCCACTGTCACTAAAGCAATATTCACCGAATATGAACTGTTAACCGCATTGAGTCCACTCCATCCACATCAAAGTTTGTCTATTTGCATCGAGTCGCACTTGGTATATTATTCCAGATCCATCCACATTAATGCTTACTCGCCCATATTAAACTACTTCTATCGTATCAACAAAACTGTCATCTGCATTAACCCATTCTTAAACAATGCAATAGTTCATCCACATTAGATGCTTGCTCGTCCATATCACTCACTATTACCCATATTAAGAATGCTCACCCGCTTTAAACCTATACTTGGCCAAACATGCAAAGTTTTACCCGCATTAGATTGGGATCTCATCTGCATCAAGCACACCCATCCGCACTGATCCATACTTAGTCACATATCCAAAGTCTACCCGTATTGAACCCACTCTATTAGCATTAAGGTCACTCATTTGTATTGGATCAACATTTGGCCACTATAAACCAATACTTAACCGCATCAACCTGATGCCCATCCGTATTGGTTGCACTTAAAATGTTTTCCTTCTGGTTACCTAGAGTTCATATCCAAGGAACTCAAGCTTAGTTATGCTGAAGGTTTACTAAACAAAGTCAATATGGATTTCATTGTTCTTTACCCTTTACCCAAGTCTTTCTTTATGCTAGCATTTGATTGTCCTACTTACTATGTCGCATCGTTATAGTATCTTGCCTTGTGCCGGCATTTTATTACCTTGCTTAGTGCAATGCATGGTTATAGTAGCTTATTTCATGCTAGCATGTGATTGCTTTGCCTAGTGTATCGCATGGTTTTTGTAGCTTGCATCGTGCAAGTATTTGAGTACCTTTCTTAGTGCATTGCATAGTTATATGTAAGGCCCCATTCCCGGGCATCACAGTTGGTTACTCATAACACAAAACATAATATAATATGTTGATTTGTGAAAACATTGCAGTAGAATACTTTAAGTCATTCATCACATTCATAAATAAGTTGTCAAGTTATATGCTGCTTTAGGACTAAAAACTTTAACATTGTTCTTTATGAATTAAAACATCAGTTTAAACATATAGATGTCAGTGTCCCATTGCCAAGTAGCTTTCTCGACTATGCCATCCTCATCAACCACTATTACATGTCAACTAATATGCATACAAAATCAGTGTTGCTAAGTGAGTTCTAGATTTATAATAATATAGAAAATATACTTGAAAGTCCCTTTAATGAACACTTATTCACAAACATAACAGTCAAAATGACTTTCATAATATTCGTTATCGTATTCATCATCTTTCTTTCTTTCATAACTAGGTTTGCACAAAACAAGAGCCTAAAACATATGGTTGACAAGGAATGTCAACCCTTGCCAACACCATTCTCCAGTTAGGTAAACCTCTAGCGGTTTACCCACACTTCAAGGCATGTAGCCTAGTCATGAATAAGGGTCTATTCCATTCCATGGTCAACCCTTGCCAACACCATTCTCCAGTTAGGTAAACCTCTATTGGTTGACCCAATGAATGTCAACCGCTGCCAACACCATTCTCTAATTAGACCCCTGATGTACATCGTCATGATCCTCATGAGCTGACTCAGCCGCACATCACTTGAGCTAAAAACAACATGGTTGTGCACCTCTATTCATTTTACTTGCAACACTTTTTATCATCATTAGAGCCTGGGTAACATTTCATTATGTTTCACTATCATTTCTTTTTTTCATTTATGGTCAACTTTAATCATAGATAATACTCATAAGTATTATTTCATTATATCATCACATAGCATGGAACATTAAATATTATTCATATAATAGCCACATAAAAGTACTCAAAACAGAATTATAGCATTACCCCTAATGAAATGACCTAAGTGTCAATCTAATACGAGTAATAGTAGACAAATGCAGATAATAGTGAACTAATGCGGGTAACAACAAACTAGTGTCGGTAATGCTACTTGGCTTATGTATTTGGTTCTAACAATTGTGGGTAATAGTGAGCTAATGCGGGTAATAGTGAACAAATGTGGGTAATAGTACTTGGCTTATGTATTTGCTTGAAAAAATACGGGTAATAGTGAGCTAATATGACTGTGTGAACCTATGTCCACTCTCAAACTTAGGTATTTTATGATATAATCAAATAGTTCATGACCCTAACCCATAGATCTAGTCCTCATTTATCTGAGGTTCATAACTAGAACATATCATGCATCAAACATCATCATAGATTTTGTTAAATCATACATTTTTACAAAACCTACTTACATGCCAGGTGATTTATGACTGTCATAAATACAAATCATAAAAATAATTAGATAATATAGCATCACGACACTCATTCTGTTGGTGCAGAAAATCTTTTCCTAAGTAGCGCTACCTATATTATCAGGTAGTTGCTCATCCGAATTAATGGTTGTAACTTACGACAACGTGACAGTTTATCTCAAAAAGTCTTATTTATTTGCATCAAATACAAAATAATATGCGTTTTACCCCAAAACTGATAATATAAAAAAACAGGGATATGAATCTCACCTCAATTCCAGCGATAACCTATAAAATTAATTATAAGTTAGGAACATATTTCTTTAAAATTTTCAGCATCTCAGTCAAAATTTTAAAACAGTAACTATAATTACTCAAAATTTTCAAAAGTTTAATAGAAACATCATCTGAAAATATTAATGATCATATGAAAATCCCAACTATGAACTAAATTCAAATATTTTTCTAGAATTAATACAAATTTAACGTAAATAAGAAAAAATAACTAATGTTATTATAAAATTCCCAAATTGTTTCAGAATGTTTATTTTTTGATCTATTGTGTGCCATAAATTTTTTGGTATATAATTCATAATACACAGTTTACTATAATTTTTAGAAATTTTCCAAAATTCAAGAAAAATAATTATATATCTCCAAAATTTACTAAATTTACACATACTGTTAAATCCAGAACATAATAATTTATGTGAGTGTTTCAGAATTTATTTCATAGTGTAGCTTTTTCTTTAGGTTTTATCATTACAGATCACATTAAAATATAAATCCTAGTCATACAAGGGAATTTGATTATGAAATCTATTCTGGAGCTTCTATAACATATAATAATCATCATATAATCTTTCAATATTTTTACCATGTTCAGTTCTTCCACAAAGTATTTTTCTTATTTTTCTTTAATTAATTCACATAAATTAATTTACTCCATTTAATTATACCAAAATTTACAGGTAGATATTTCTAGTATTTGTAAACATATTTCTAAATTTTTTCCCACAATCACAGTCATTTAAATATTTAATCTAATTTAAGTAAAATACTAAGACTTTAATCAATTTTATTAGAAATTTTTCTTGTTTAATCATTTTTGATTTAACACCATTATTTTTCTTAGTTCTTTTTACTTACTTCTTACTGAGTTTTTAAAATAAATAACACATGGTTATGGTTATTCTTTGATAATGATCATGTATGTGTTTGTTAAAACACATACTTCTTTTAATTACAAAATTTAAGGTTTTCTAACCTTGTTTGATTGAGGAAACTTAAAGAAATTGCTTTGCTAGATGGCTTGACAACCGGATAATGATGTTACTCCTTGGATTCCAAGCAACATGAACCAGATGATGCTGATAATCAAAACCGGGTTTTGATGATGGTGAGCTTTGGAACTTCTTGGTAACCGAGAATATGATGATGCTAGGTTGTGGTGGTTTGCTAAGGTGATGATGATGGTTGGTTCGGTTGATGTTGGTGCTGAGTGTATGGAGACCAAGAGAGGGGTGATATTATAGTGGTGGATGATAGCAATGGTGGTGTTGGCGGTTGTAGTAGCCGAGAGAAAGGTGGTGATGGTTGTGGAGGTATGGGGATCGAAAGAGTAGAGAGCTAAGAGTGAATATGGTTGTGGTGATCATGGTTATGGTTATGTTGGGTTCCATCGACCGAGGGGTTTCAAAGTGGGAGGATTCATGATTAAGACTAGGACTAGGAAGGTGATGTGGTGTTCCTAGCTTTGCTTAGTTAGTTTCTTAGGATAGATAGCATGTGTTAAGGAAGGATTAGTGTCAAGAGGGGGTTAAAGTGGCAGCTTGGAGGCTTGATAAGTGGCAAGGTGGCTAGGTGGCAATTAGTATTAATGGTGATGCTTAGATGTCAAATTATGAGTTTAATAACTCACTTAGTTATTAAGTTAAGTTTAGTTAGTGGTTTAGGTACTTAATCGGGTTTAGTTAGAAGCTTAGAAACCGATATTGAAGTTAGATTATGCTTTTGTTAGTGTTTTACTTTTTTGGGATTTGTTTAGTTCTAGTTTTTTATACAAGTCTCATTGTGATAATCTTGTTTTATAATGTTTGATTTTCTTTGTTCTTTAACTTAGTTTACATATACATATGTGTCATAATTTTTAGATATATATATATATACATGCATACGTGAAATTGCATGAATGCATATTATACACATATATATTAGTATACTAAACTTATATACATATAAAATTTTATCATAAAAGTTATCTTATTAAAGTCATAATGTGAGAGTATTCATATGAAAAGATTTATAAAATATATACTGTAATAGTCTACTTAAATATATATACATGCATGCATACGTAAATAATGCATGCGTGCATAACATACACCTACATAATTTGCTCATCCAATTAATATATATACATGTAAGGTATAATAATGTAACACGTCAAATGATAAATTTAAACATTTTCTAACCTGAAGTTATAGGGTTATCACATTCTCCCCCAGTAAAAAGAATTTCGTCCCGAAATTCCTTGATGATTATCTTCTATTTGGGAGAGGGTTCTTGCCTTGTAACAGTCCTAGACTTAAATCTTGAAATAGATAAGGATATCTTTTCTTGATTTCATCTTCACATTCCCATATGAATTCGGGTCATCTTTTTGAATTCCATTTTACTTTCACTATCGGGATCTTACTTCTTTTCAAACTTTTTACTTCCTTGTTAATGATAGCTACTGGTTCTTCTATAAAGTGAAGTTTCTTATCTATTTTGATTTCTTGTATTAGAACCTTTAATGTTTCATCTATTAGACATTTCTTTAAATTAGATACATGAAATGTGTTGTGCATCTCACTTAGTTCTTGTGGTAAATCTAACTTGTAAGCTACAGAACAAATTCTATCTATTATCTCAAAACGGCTAACCTATCTAGGGTTTAACTTATTTCTCTTCCCAAATCAGACCCTATCTCTAATCTAAAATTCTAAAGGTTTCCTTCTCTTATCAGCATAACTCTTTTGTCTATCACGTGCTGCTCTTAATCTGTTTCTTAATTTCACAAATCTTGTCAGTTGTTTACTGTATAAGTTCTGGACCTGTGAGTTGTCTATCTCCTACTTCATTCCAACATAGAGGTGATCTACACTTCCTTCCGTATAGAGCTTCAAATGGAGCTACTCCAATACTAGAGTGATAACTGTTATTATAAGAAAATTCAATTAATGGTAAGTGTGTCCAAGTTACCACCAAAATCTATTGCACAAGCTCGTAACATATCTTCCAGTGTTTGTATTGTTCTTTCACTTTGTCCATCTATTTAAGGATGATAACTCGTACTCATATTTACTTGAGTTCCTAAGGCTTTTTGTAATGTCTGTCAGAATCTTAAAGAAAACCTACTATCTCTATCAGATATTATTGATATAGGTATTCCATGTTTGGACACAATTTCTTTCATGTAAATTTTTGCTAACTTTTTCATCTTATAATCTTCTCTTACTGGTAAGAAGTGAGCTGACTTAGTCACTCTGTCTACTATAACCCATATCATGTCATACCCATTTATGGTTGTAGGCAATTTAGTTACAAAATCCATAGTGATCTGATCCCATTTCTATTCTGGGATTTCTGGTTGTTATAAACATCCTGAAGGTTTCTGATATTCAGCTTTAACTCTAGAACATACATCACATTTTTCTACAAACTCAACAACAACTCTCTTCATACCTGGCCACCAATATTGTCCTTTCAAGTCCTCGTACATTTTATTATTTCCTGGATGTACCGAATATCTAGATTTGTGTGCTTCCTTTAAGATGATTTCCCTTATCATGTTATTGTTAATGATCTAAATTCTTTCTTTAAATCTCAAGATTCCATCCCGCCTTGGTTCCATTTGCTTTCTTTGTCCCATTACTTCTTTTAGGTCATCTTTCTGTTGGGCTTCCTGAATTTGATTTAGTAAATCTAAATGTATCTCCATCCTCATAGCACGAACTCGTAACGGCTTAGTTCTTTCCTTTCTACTTAAAGCATCTGCTACTAAGTTTATTTTTCCTGGATGTTATTTGATTTCACAATCATAGTCACTTAATAAATCTACCCATCTCCTTTGTTACATATTTAACATTTTCTGATCAAATATATGTTGTAAACTCTTATGATATGTATAAATTAAGCACTTAGTCCCATACAAGTAATGTCTCCAAATCTTTAATACAAACACTACTGCTCCTAATTCCAAATCATATTTAGTATAATTCTTTTCATTACCTCTGAGCTGTCTAGATGCATATGCGATTACCTTATCCCGTTGCACTAAAACACATCCAAAACCTTGGCGTGATGCATCACAGTATACTACAAAGTTGTGTGTTCCTTCTGGGAGTGTTAATAAAGATAATGTATAGGTTGGACTCACCTTAGATTAGATTTTGATTATGTTTAATTGTAATAGGTTTTATGTTAGTTTACTTTTGTAAGTATGAACTTTAGTAATGTTTTACTGCCCAGCGAAACTATGAGCGAAACTGTAGTTTCGCTCATAGCAAGCTATAGTTTCACCAGGTGAAACTGTCTGTCTAGTCGGGGGAAACTGTAATTTTGGCAGGATAGTTTCGCTGACAACGAAACTGTCAGTGAAACTATCATTACTATATATATGTTTGATCTTTGTCATTGTTGGGCATCCTTGCAAAAACCCTAATCGTTGTATACTGTTGCAAGAGCCTTTTGTAAGCTTGTTCTTTAGAGAAATACATTGAGCTTTGTTCTATTTCATGGTATTGGATTATTATTGATATATTTTGAATACATTTTATGTCTTCTTCTTCTTCATTGTGTTGCTTGTTTGTTGTTATTATGATTATTGAGCTAATCAACCTCTCAAGTGTACTGAGAATCGATCAGATGGACTAACAAAATGGTATCAAAGCTTTCGTGCTCTTGATTGTTTGAGGTTTTTGGGTTTTGAAGCTTAATATCACAAGTTCATCAAATTCTTTTCAAATTTCAGTGTATTTGATATGGAATTTGATTGAATTCTGTTTGTTTTTGGTTATGAAAGCTTTGGTAATCATCAGATCTCAAGTTCACTAAGATTTGTGTGATTTCAGATTGATTTCATGTGCAAAAAGCCTTTCAGATTCAACCAGCAAAACTGGTGTTCATACTGCGAAACTGTGTCCTTCAGTCAGCGAAACTACAAGTGTTTTACACTTTGTGATTGTTTTGAGCTTCTCTGCAAAAGTATAGACCTTGAACGTTCAACAGTGCTTGTGTTCATCTTCCAAGTGAAATTGTTGTCGAAATTATCACTGAATGAAAGTTCAAGCTTGTTTCGTGCGAAATTGTCGGCGAAACTAAGTATTCTCAAGCATTTGGCTAGCGAAACTGCTACCGAAATTTCCAGCGAAACCACAATCTTATCTGCGACACTAGCTCTTCTCTGCGAAACTAGCTCTTCTCTGCAAAACTAGCTCATTTCTACGAAATTGTTATTTATTCCTGTGAAACTATCATGTCCAATATGGCTACTCTCACACTTGTAGATTTAGAAAGTGTAGCTCCCAACAGACCCCAACACTCGTAAACAGAGACAACTTTGAAGATTGGAAGAGATGTCTCAAAGCCTTTTTCTTCTACACCGACCACAACCAATGGGAATCCATCATCTCTGGTCCGCACATACCAACTGTCACTGTTGGTGATGTTGTGTCTCAAAACAAGGACCCAGCTACGTTCAACGAAAAAGATCTAAAGCTGATTGATAGAGACCAGAAAGATTTTGGAGCATTAACTCTTTGTCTAGCACCAGATATCTATAATCATTTTGCTGAACATAAGCATGCTAAGTCTCTCTTTGATGCTCTCTATGAGTTCTATGATAGAAACGATGAGTTGGTAAAAAAAGAGCATCCAAACTGAAAAGGAGTTCAATTCATTTGTGGGATACAAGAATGAGAGTCTCACTGATCTAACAAATTGCTTTCTGACTGTCTCAGCACCTTGAAGAAATATGATGAGAAACTCTCCAACAGTGAGCAGGTGAACAGATTGTTAGACTCTCTCCCACCTCAATGGAGTTTATAGGTGAGGATGTTAAAGCAAGAAAGAGGTTTCACTGACTACAAGCTTATGGAAATCATTAATAAGCTTAAATCTTTTATGTTAGACATGAAGATAAGGGAGTTTAATCAGACAATGATGCCATCATCCGTTTTCACTCAGAATACTGCATTACTTTCTTCCGCTGCAAGCTCTCCAATGCAAGCATCTCGACAAAGTGGAGTGAATACTGGTGATTATTCTGGTGGTAGTGGTGGTGCTGGTAGAGATCAAGCCAACTCGAAGGCAAATGCTGGAACGTCAATTCCATGTGAAATGATGGCTCTCTTTGGTATGTTTGTTTAGAGTCATGAAGCTTTGGTAGCTGGGGAGTTGAAAGGAAAAGGAATGATAATGGAGTATATGTATCAAGTGGATCCAGATGATCTAGAAGAGACTGACATTCAGTGGCAGATGGCAATGTTGACTCTCAAAGCCCGACGATTTATGGAGCGTACTAGAAGGAAGAACTTTGGAGGTCAAAGATCTAACTCCAAATTAGGATATGATAAATCTAAACTGATATATTTTAATTGCAAATAGTTAGGACACTTCAAATAAGAATATCCATTGCTGATTGTCACCGATTCTAGCAATTCAGGAGTCCCAAGGCTGGTTTCAAGTGGGGATAAAGAAGAAATGAAACAGAAGAAAGAGACTGCCTTGATCTCTAATTTTAACTGGAGTGCAGAAGTTGAAGAGATGAGAGAAGAAATTAATCAAGCATTGGTTGCTGAGATTGTGGAAGAGAAGAAGAAGGTGAACAATGAAGAAGACTTTCATCCATTTAAGGAGTTTAGAAGTGAAGCTGCTGAAACTGAGGAGGGTGAGAAGTGTGATAAGAAGTTTATAGAGGAAAATTTGAAAGCAGAGGCTATGACAGAGAGAAGATGATAAGGTGTTGAGAGCAGGAAGCCAGACCACAGTGCAAAGCAATGAGAAAGATGATGCTACAAACACTGTTGAGGAAAACAAGATAAGTACTCCGGTGTGTCAATATGAGAAAGCTTTGGCAGTAGAAAAAGTGGTGATGGGACTTCCATATGAGGTAATTTAGGATATGTGTTCTCCAGCATGCAAAATCAGGTTATTTGGTATGTATAAAGCAAATCGTCTGTTACTCGATAATGAACAAGACTTTAAATGAATTAATAAAGAACTTAAAGTAAACGAATCGAAATATGTTGTTAAATTAAATGAAGCTTTGAAAGAAAATGATCATTTAAAAAGAATCGTTTAAGAAAGAAATGTTGAAATTAACATTTTGACTGAAAGGGTTGCTCTTGCTGTGTTTGAAACAAGTAAACTTCAGTCAAAGCTTGACAAATGGACAATATCGGGGATGAAACATGACGATTTGTGCAAATCTCAAAGGGGGGATAGGATTAAAACTGGTTTAGGTTATGAAGATGCTAAGGTTTATCCTACTCCTAGTACTTATTGTTATTCACCTATGCCTGTCCCACATCCTTCTAATGATTTGATTCAAATAGATTC
>BJCO01380813.1:0-11601 GCA_018326465.1 Flaveria floridana | reverse complement strand
AAAGTCACTGAGACATCAACACCAGGATCAGTGTCTAGAAACAAACACATGTATTGTGACGTGTGTGAAATGTCAAATCACAGAACAGATAAGTGCTTTTTAATCAATATTGCTCAATCTGTGACATGAACAATCATTCCATCAAAAATTGTTTTTTAACAAATATTGTTCTGTCTATGATATGACCAACCACAACACATCTGATTGTTTCTTCAAACAAAAGGGTCTGAGAATTCCTCAAAACAAACCCATTTCACCAAGCACATCTTCAAAACCCAAAATCAGCAGTCATTCTTATAATAAACTATTCACGACTTCCAGGTCTGATAATGATTTGAGCAATCTAAAATGGTTAAAAAGAGCTCAAAGAAATATAAATCATAACTTCAGACAAACTCATCATTTTGATGATTCAAAAAGGAAGTTTGATAATCAAAAACAGTTTTAATATTTGAAGAGAAATAGGAATCAAAGGTTTGAATACTCCTCTGACTCTTCAGTTGATGTAGATGTGATGAAACAACCAAGACATAAACAGAAATTAACCACATCACCGAAGTCACACATTAGAGGAAAGTACCAAAAAGTTACTATCATGGATAGGAACGGGAAACCCAAAACCATCATGGCTTGAGTTCCACACTCTAATTAGTTCTTTTTATGCTTGCAGGGTCATTCATATATGTCAAATAGTTTATGGTATGTGGACAGTGGGTGTTCCCGACAAAAGACTGGAGATTGTTCCCTCCTTCATGACTTCAAGCATATTCAAGGAACAACTGTGGCATTTGGTGGAGATTCGCAAGGCGGCAGAGTTACTGGTGAAGGATCTGTGACAAATGGAATGTTGTGCTTTGATTGAGTGAACTATTGTGGACAACTGAATTTCAATCTGCTCAGCGTGTCTCAGATCTATGACAATAAATATTCCACTCACTTCACTGACACTCATTGCTACATTCTAAAACCAGGAATTCAAATTCCTAAAGAATGGGTCATCTTGAAGACCCTGAGGAAGAATAACACCTATGTCTTAAACCTCAGTTCCGCTTTACCAAAAGAAGAAACATGTTTACTGTCAAAAGCATCTTTTGATGAGTCATAGCTTTGGTACAGACGTTTGGGACACATAAATTTCAAAAATATGAACAGATTGGTCATGGGAAATCATGTCATTGGTTTGCCCCAGAAAGAATTTCACTTTATTGACCACTGTTCAGCATGTCTCAAAGGAAAACATCATCAATCTTCCCACAAGCCAAAGCTAGTGAACTCAAATGATTCTCCATTGAAGTTACTTCATATGGATCTTTTCAGAACAACTCATGTTATGAGTATTGGAAAGAAACAGTGTTGTTTGGTGATCATAGATGACTTTTCCAGATTTACATAGGTCTTCTTCCTACTTCATAAAAACGAAACGTCCCAACTAATAAAAGATTTTATCATAAAAATTGAAAACCAACTTGCTCACAAAGTTAAAACAATTAGAAGTGATAATGGGATAGACTTTAAGAATGAAGATATGAGTTCATTTTGTACAACCAAAGGCATCGCTCATCAATTTAGTGTAGCTAGAACTCCTCAATAAAATGTGGTAGCAGAAAGGTGAAATAGAACACTAATTGAAGCAGCAAGAACCATGCTAGCAGATGCTAAACTGCCAATTACCTATTGGGCAGAAGCAGTTAACACATCATGCTTTGTACAACATAGAACTTTGATTGTAAAAGAAAGCAACAAGACTCGTTATGAACTAGTCTTTCAAAGAAAACCATTCATTGGATTTTTTAAGTCATTTGGTTGTCCTGTCTCAATATTAAACACCCGAGACCATTTGGGAAAGTTTTCATCTAAGTCTGATGAAGGACTATTTGTAGGTTATTTTTCTGGCTTAAAGGCTTATGGAGTGTTTAATCCCAGATTAAACATAATTGTTGAATCACCAAATGTTTATTTCAAGGAACATTCTTTTCCCAAATCTACAAATGGTCTTGACTGGTTGTTTGATATTGACTCCTTTACAAAATCATTTGATCAATATCACTTGTCTGATGCAGGAAACCTACAATCAGCTAAATCTTCAACATTAGTCGAAAGAAGGAATGATTTTCCAATGATTCCTCCAACGTCTACTGAGCAACTTAATGAAGATGTGTCACTGCAAGCTGATCCTGTCAGACAATAAGTTCAAAATCAAAGTGTTGCAACTGAAGATGGTCCTAGCATACAACCATATCCTTCAGAAGAACCATCCATTGAAGTCAGAAATCAAGATCATGTTGCACCACCAGTTGAAACTGAAAGAACTTCAAATGATGGAAGTAATCAAAGTGCTGCTGATACTAAAGCAAGAACTGAAACAGTCTTTGATTATTTTCACAACTCCTAAACAGTACAAGATGAAGTTGCCTCACACCAAGATGATCTGAATGTCTCCAAGCTTGATGTAATCATTGCTGATGACTCAATTCCAACCACCAGAATACACAAGAATCATCAAGTAGATATCATCATTGGTGAACTTAATGAGCGGTGACAAGAAACAAATCAAGCATAGCAAACATTTGTTTGTTCTCTTGCTTTCTTTGTTAAACAATACCCAAAAATATCAAAGAGGCTCTTCAAGACAATAGTTGGATTGAGACAACGTAGGAAGAATTGCTGCAATTCAAGAAACAAGAAGTATGGCAATAGGTAGATCTTCCCGAAGGACAATACCCTATCGGTACTAGGTGGCTATATAGGAACAAAACTGATGATAGGGGAATCGTCAATAGAAATAAAGCAAGACTAGTGGCTCAGGGGTATACTCAAGAAGAAGGAATTGATTATGATGAGGTGTTCGCTCCTGTAGCCAGACTAGAAGCAATAAGACTCTTTCTAGCATATTCAGCATTCATGAAATTCACTGTTTATCAAATGGATGTGAAATGTGCCTTTCTATATGGAAAGATTGCTGAGGAAGTCTATGTGAGTCAACCTCCTGGATTTGAAGACTCATATTTTCCACACAGGGTGTACAAACTTGATAAAGCCTTGTATGGTCTTCATCAAGCTCCAAGGAAGTGGTACGAGACTCTATCATCCTTTCTTCTTGAAAGTAGGTATGAAAGAGGAAAGATTGATCAGACTCTCTTCAGAAAAAGAAAAGGAAAAGACATGTTGCTAGTTCAGATATATATGGATGACATCATTTTTGGCTCAACAAACAAGGTTCTCTGCAAAGAATTTGAAGAACTCATGCATTCAAAATTTCAAATAAGTACTATGGGGGAACTCACATTCTTTCTAGGAGTGCAAGTCCAACAAACAACAGATGGAATCTTCATCAATCAATCAAAATATGTGGAAACAATGTTGAAGAAGTTCAGGTTTGTTGATTGTCAGTCCATCAGAACTCCTGTTGAAACTAAAGTGAAGATTGGTCCAGATCCTGAAGGCAAATCAGTGGATCAGACTCACTATCGTTCTATGATAGGCTCACTTATGTATCTAACAGCCAGTAGGCCTGACATTATGTTTGGTGTTTATGTGTGTGCCATATATCAAGCAGATCCTAAGGAATCCTATGTGAATGCAGTCAAGAGGATATTTAGATATCTGAAGGGTAAGCCTGCTCTTGGATTATGGTATCCAAAGGAGGGAGACTTCAATCTCTATGCATATAGTGATAGTGATTTTGGGGGATTCAATTTCAATAGAAAATCCACTTCTGGCGGTTGTCAATTTCTTGGTCCTAGACTGGTCTCCTGGCAGTGCAAGAAGCAGACAAACGTATATGTTTCAACAGCTCAAGCTGAGTATATAGCAGCATCAGCATGCTGTTCTCAAGTTCTCTGGATTCAAAACCAGATGCTTGATTATGGTTTTAACTTCTTGCACACTCCAATTCACATTGACAACACAGCAGCTATGTTCATAACAAATAATCCAATTCAACACTCAAAAACTAAGCACATTGAAATTAGATATCACCTTTTGAGAGATTGTGATGCAAAAGGGTTAATCAAATTGATACAAGTTCATACTGATAATCAACTGGCTGATTTGTTCACTAAGGCATTTGATCCAACAAGATTTGAATCCTTAGTTCAATCAATTGGCATGATTAACCTTGATTAAAATTTAAAATCAACAAAAACATTCAAATATTTCAAAAAATACAAAAAGAAATTAAAAAGAAGAAGTGTATGACTTATACGTGGGAAATTATATAATTACAGTCGTTATATCAGTCACTATGCTTACTTATAAATCTTGAATGACTGACATGACTTATCTGATATGCGGGTAGGCTCAACTTGGAAAAGAAGATACATGCAGTGACAAACTAAAGCTTATATTCAACTGTGAAGCTCTTATCTCAGAGTATGTGTAAGTATTGGCTTATCCAAATGTATGTGTGTGTAGTAACCTATACACACCAGGTAATGATATCATATGAATCTCGTTTACTAACATCAGTTTTTGTTCTATTTTGCTGAGCAAAGACCTAGAGAAACTAGCATGTAGTGCTGATGTCATGATCCATCAAGTTTCCTAATGAGGAACACATCCAACTTAGATGAAACAAACAGAATGAAAATCATTCTAAATGAATGAAACATAAGAATGCTAAGAGATCACCTTCTAAAATGAGGCAAAAAGAATTCTAATATGGATCAAAAGTGATAAAAGGATAAAAAATAAAAGATTCCCAATGAGGGTCAAGTAAAATGAGATTTCACATTTTAAGTAACCTAGTCAAGAAAGATGTTAAAAGTTCTACCACACATTGCATGCAGATGGTTAACCTTAACATGCTTTTAAGTGTGAGGTACGTGTTGAATACCCAATTAACTCAAAACATGATAAGATCATTTGCATCAAAATATTAACCAAGTATGAGTTTAAGAGGATAAACATACCTTCAATCAATATGCTCATGAACATGTCTGTTTTACTAACAATTACTTGCACTTGTGAAAAGGTAAGATTGATATGATCCCAAAGATAAGTATATCTCAACTTCCTGTACAAAAAATCACAAAAAGATTTTCTTTTCAAAACTTTCAGCTCTTTAGAGTTTCTATCTCATATAGATATAAACTTTAGGGGGAGTAATTAAAATTTTGATTATCAATGTACATATGTTTTTAAAAATCAAAAACAGTTTCAAAAAAAATCAGAAAATCAAACTGTGTTGGTGCAGAAGTTATATCATATTATCCTAGTTTCTTGCAAACATTTTGAAGCGCAAAAGTCCAAGATCAGTCAACACTGGGAAACTTGTATAATCTCTGATCAACAAGTCAATCCAAGCAAGAATTGACAACTCAATAAACAGACAAAACTTCATAATAAACAAGCAAAAGACTCATCTTCATAAAGTTCAAGCATCAAAGAAAGATCAACCAAAAACATCCACAACATAAACATTAAGTGTTGACAATCTCAAAACTTAATGCAGGTAAGTGCATTAGTTAATGCGGGTGAAGGTAACCCATGCAAATAACCAATGCGGGTAATAGTTTGGAGATGAAAAACACAAGTGAAAGTAATGCGGATAAGTTAACTCTACTGCATTAGTCTCACCACAAATATTAACAGTTTTCAAGTATGAAAACCAATGCGGACAAAATTTGTTCATCCGCATTTGTTTTCTCAGCCGCATTTCTCTAATATGGCTGAAATTCTATACTTGAAGTTTGTTATATATTTGAATTTTAGAAGTGTGCTCACACTCTTCTATCATTATGTATGAATTTCAAGAAATGCAGACAACTTGATTGTTCTTCCGCATTTGTTGAAGTAAACTCAGGAAGACAAGTGTTCTTCAGCATTAACTACAGTGTACAAATGTTGACTAAGTAAAACATCTGCATTTGCTATAGTGCAAAGACGTATGTAAACTTAAAGCATCCGCATTTGCTACAGTGTTGGAAAGTCTGAACTTAAACCTTCCACATTTGCTACAGTAAACAAATGCTAACAGAATTTACTCTTCCGCATTTGCTACAGTAAACAAATGCTAATTGTTTTACTCTTTTGCATGTACTACAGTAGTTGACCGCATTTGTTTTTAACACTTGTAAGGTTTAAAAATTCATTAAAAGGACAATACAAACAGATCACCATGGTTCATTTAACACTTTTCTTGAGAGACTCTATAGTGCAACGAGCGAAAAACACCATTCCTACTGTTCTTCATACATCATTAAGATTCATCACCATCATCAAAAGATTTAGTGTTCATCGAACCTAATAGTGCCTACATTTCGATTCTATACCATTGTAGTATCGAAAACAAGGTGATTCTCAGATACAGTCGATGAACTCATTTCAAAATTCAGAACCCTAGAACTGAAAGAATCACAAAACATCCTCAAACTAAGGATTGATGAATATTTTCGTGCTAAATAATACATAGGTTCTTGAAAATCGATTCTACCATTTGATTTTTGAAACCTTAATTATTCTTTGGATGAACTGGGGATCTTCAAAACTGAAAATGTGACCTTAAAACTTATGTTTGAAATAAAAATTGAAGTTGAATCAGAAAATAAGCATCAAAATAACATATAAAGCATGATAACAAAATCATACATTGCAAAATCAAGATTAGGTCAAATTCATATGTTACAGTACCCTTTGATTGGTTAATTTTGACCACTAAAAAGTCAAAATGAAATAATCAACTTGATTTCATCAATGTAATTGATAAACAATGATTCACATCTAACACATATGCATCTTGTACAGAATCTGATAGCAAACCTTACATGGAGCAAGCTTCATAATGTCAGTGGTTATCTCGACCCTGATGCTCCTGAGGCTCAAGGTTTAAGAGACATGATCAAATTCATCATAACTACTAGAGTGGCGCATTCCATTACTATCAGTCCTATTATCTATGAGAACTTCATCAGATCTTCCTAGAGAACTGCTGAAGTGACAGACATAGATGGGGTGAGAACTCTATCAGGAAGAATCCCTGAGGATCACACTCTGGTGATTACTGAGCAAACTGTGAGACAGTGTCTACAGTTTGGGGATGATGCTGATACTCCATTAGAGCTGGATGATGAAGAGATCATGATCTTCTTTGCCAACATTGGCTATGAAGGTGGATATGAGGGGAAGCAAATAGTGAAAGGGCTGGTAGACCTACAATGGAGATTCCTTATTCACATCTTCCAACATTGTTTATCTAAAAGAAAGACTGGTTGGAATGACATTCCTGTATCCACATCATCAGCTATATGTGCTCTGTGCACAAACCAACCATTTAACATTTCAGCCTATGTGTTTAATGGTTTGGTATCCAATATCCAAGAGGGCAGAAGACACATGTTCCTAATGTATCCTAGATTTCTTCAATGGTTTAACAATGAAGCATTTTCAGACTTAGCACCTGTAGGACCAGTGATGGACATTCCTCACTACACTGCTAAGTCCTACAACTACTTGAAGAAAAGAGATCCAAGGAATTTTTGGAGTGGGACTTTCTTTCCTCTACTACCATGGATGCTTCAGTAAATCAACCCAGATGAGGATATTATGGATCAAGGACAGGCGGCTGCTGTGAATGAGCCCGTTCCAGAAGAAGAGCAAGCTGCTCCAAGTCAACACAATGTTGAGGAGCAAGCTAGCATGGCTGAAGAAGGACAAAGGCCAGTGTCACCACAAGTTGATGTAGGTGGTGATCTTCACACTGGACCTTCTGTTCATGCAGCAGATATAGCCTCACCTTTTATACCTACATCAATCCCATCTCCTCAAAGATCACTAATCCCATTTCCTCAATCACTACCAATCATCTCACCACATATATCACCCATACTCTCACCTCATGTTTCACCCTATATTTCACCAATTCATCACTCACCCATATCTCCCATTCCTTCATCTCCCTCTGCTGCTCATGCTGAGTTTGGTGACTCTGCCAGCTCCTCAGATGAATCCAAATCATCATCTGATAATAAGGATGATTAGATGCCTATGCCTGTAAGGCAAGTGATTTCAGAAGCTGCTCCTTCTGAGAGCTTTGCTGAATGAGAGATTAACAAACCAGATGAAAAAGATGAAATGATCTCTGAGCTTCTGAAGAAAGTAGCAAAGACGGAAAATCTCATGAAAAGAAGATCTAGTATTATTCAATATAGACTTCTGGAGATGGATGAAAAAGAAAGAGAGTTGAAAGAAATAAAGAGTAAGTATGAGGAGGAGAAGAAAGAAAAGGAAGAGGAGATTAAGAAATTAAAAGAAGCTCTTCAGCACTCAAAGGATGAAGTAAGTGGTCACTTATACACTTTGACCATCCAAACTATTGCAATGGAAGAACAAGAAGTGTTAATTGAAGAACAAGCTGTCACTATCATTGACCTGCAAGCTCAGGTAGCATCTCTAAACAAGAGAGTTTATGAGTTGGAGATGTTGGTCAGAATTAAACAAGAAGCTGAAAAAGACCAAGATGATGGCAATGATAAGAAGAGAAAGAGGGAAAGTGACAAAGATGATAGTGATCAAGATTCACCAGGGGAAAGTGATCATGACTCCCCACATGCTAAAAAGATGAAGTTCACTGAGCCTGAAAAAGTGGTAGAGACTAGTGGAACTAAACCAGATGAATCAAGCATGGAAATGGTGGTGTATTCAAGTGAACAAATAGAAACTCTCACACTGAAGAGGCTGAATTCAGTGAGATAATCTCTGCACTTGACTCCTTCACTGCTGAAGAATTTATCATTGATGATGACTTCTGGGACTTTGTAATCAATCAATGGGAAGGTACTGAACCAATAGTGATTATCCCTCAATCTCCTGTCCCGATTAAGAAGGAATTGAGTTTACAAATAATACCTGCAGTGTCCTTATCTGATGAGCAAAAAGAGCTAATCAGAAAGCTTTGTGAAGAACAACAGTAGAAGACAATTTACTGCGGCAGCTGTAGATGAGCAAGAAAAAGCTGAATCAGATCTACTGCCCAAAGAAGCAGAACAAGCTGAATCCTCTTCTGATCCTACAGTGCAAACTTACACCAGAAGGAGGAAGTACTTGGATGAAAAAGCCAAGGGAAAAAGGCCTGTTGAAGAGGAAAAACCAGTCAAGAAAAAGCAAAAGGATGACCCTCGTAGCCTAGCAGCAATTGCTGAATTTTTGGAAGAACATGAAAAGGCTATAGCACAACTGAAAAAGAAGGCTGAGGTCATTGATTTAGAAGAATGAGAAGTAGAGGGTGGCTATGTGGTTGATGAACCAATAGCTAAGGAAAGCCCTGAAGAGGAGAAACCATCAGTTCATGAGGTGGTTGAGAAAGCCAAGTCAGATGATCTAATGAAAAAGGCCATATTCTTGATTGACCATGGTTATGATCCTGATGAGATTTTTGGGATGACATATGAGGGGATGATAGCAGAAGAAGAGGAGCTAAACAAACCGCTGGACCCTATATTTTAGAATGGGTATGAAAGGTCTCATTCTCCCAAGGCTCTTGTGCTAAAATTATCTTCTAAATCCAAGCAGACATCTTCTTCTCAATCACTGTATCCTGATCCTTATAGTATGACTGATAGGGAAATGAAGGACTATTTGTCTAAACATGGATTTACCAAAAGAAAATTAGGGAATATGAAGACAAATTCTCTAAGGGCTGCCATCCTTAGAATGATTAATGAGAAGAAAGATAGGATGAAGAAGATTCAAGAAGAAATTACAAGAAAGCAACCCGGATCAAGAGTTTTAGCTAAAGACATGCAGCTCACCCATAGAGATCATGACTCTTTGGCACCTATATTCCATAGATATCCTGAGTGGTTTGCCGAGCCTTCATAGATAGAGCTTCATGAGGGACTCACCACTGCAGAGATGATTAGAGGTGTGTCTACTCAGGCTAAGACAGATTTGAAGATAATTGCCTGGAAGTATGACAGTGACTGGAACATGTTCATGGTCAAGAGGATCTCAGGGTTAGTCCAATTCTTCACAGAGTACTCTACTCTGGTGAACTCCCTGCAGATCCATGACTTAAAAGAACTAGCCAATCTGAGATTGATCAATCATAAGACTATGTTTAGGGGTTATGAGTTTGAAGACATTCTAAGGATGTTCAAAAGGACAGACAACTTCAAATCTCTCGAGACTATCTGTATGAGGAAAGATAGATCCTTTGTTAACCCACTTGAAAAGAAAAAGACCAAGCCAGCTGAAGGAGTCTTCCCTGAGCTCAAGGTGAAGCCTACTGAATCTTTGAAAAGAAAGATGGTAGCTGGAACTCATTCCTCCATCCCAATCTCAAATGTCTACTATGATGAGAAGACATATGAGTTGGTGATTGAAAGAAGACGGGGAGGAAAGGAAGGGGCTGAAATTAAACTGTTTAGTGGATATGAGGTAAGGCTACTTGATGAGTCCTATATCTACTAAATTTACACAAGACACTTCAGAGATATCAGCAACAAGCTTAGAGAAGCTGATATGCAATTCTTTCTGAAATGCATAAAACTCCTGAAGATGGCCTATGACAGAATACTTCATAAGAGAGAACAAATGAGGAAGAAGGAGACTCCTTTTTAATTTAGGAACATTGTGAAGATGGAGGTAGATGTAGATGGATCTTTATTGATTCACAGAGATGGGATGTCTACTGTGTCATTCTAGGAGCCTATCTCTTTGAAGAAGCTGCCCATTGAAGCCATTCGTACTATGAGCCAAATGAAGATCCATGTAATGAGTAGAGAGAAGTTAGCTGATGCACGACAGTTCTCTAACATGATCAAAGCAATACTGGATCCTTCATTCACAGACCCAACTCCTGTTTCATCTCCTCCTACTGATCAAGACCCAACAGAATCTTCACAACCTCATCCTCTAAAACCTTGAAGTTCATAGGCTTTATAATCCTTAGGGGGAGTATTGTTGGACCCTGAAAGGATCATACATGCCAATTCAAGTAGTGGATGATGGTTGTTCTGCTGGAATCTCCCTAAGTCGAAGAATCAATGTGGATGAAGAATCTACATCAACAAAGAAGACAAGTGTCGGCTATCCACATTTGTAAATATGGATGACCAAAGAATAAATGCTGACAAGTATTTGTTCTTCCGCATTGACAAATGCAGACAACCGAACAAATGCTGCTAAGGATTTACTCTTCCGCATTAGCTAATGCGGATGATCAGCAACAAATGCGCTATGTGTTTGTTCATCTACATTTCTCAATGCTGATGCCCAAACACTAATGCGGTTGAAGTAAAACAAATGTTGATGGAATTCAACACATCCGCATTAGTCAATACGGATGAACAAAACTAATGCTAATGAAGACCTGTTGTACTTAGACTAGATTATGTATAGGGGTATTTTAGTCTTTATGTAAAGGCTTCATGACAGCCTATAAATAGAACAGACAACCTCGTATGTGAGGTGACTTAAGCCTTTAGACTTTACACTAAAAAACTTTCATGTAATCTTAGACAATCAGAATATCTGTCTTTTGTCCACAAGTTGTTTGGTTACTGTATAATGCTCAAACCCTAGCATTTATTGTAACTGTTCATCTTAATCAATACAAAGAAGCATTTATGAGTATTTCTTGCATTCAATGTTCTGTGTTTGTAT
>BJCO01380784.1:0-11036 GCA_018326465.1 Flaveria floridana | reverse complement strand
TAATGCTGCAACGTCATGTGTTGTGGGCCCATAATGCACGCAATACATTATGTTGTATGCCATTACAAGATTTCTTGAGGATTCCCATAAACGGGATTACTTAAGGAATCTTCTTTGTGATGAAAAATTTTAGGTTTTTATATTAGAGGTCACTGTTTATGACCCTATGATTGCTGAGGATTCGAATAAACGAGATTACATAAGAAATCTCAGGTTTCATATGCTTTCGCGGCAATCATAGTAAAGTTAGGCAATGTAAAGAAAGCTTGTATTTTGTAGTCAAGTTAACGATGTAATGCATTGTAAAAGCTTTTATGATGAAATGAGAATGTATATCTTATTGAGTTCCGCTGCGTTATTTTACTTAATATATTGTAGTGCGATGAATGACCAACCGTAAGGTGCCCGGGAACGGGGCCTTACAGACTGAGTCAGTCTTATGTTTCAATCGTACGACTGATCTAGTCTCCTGGTTCAGTCATGTGACCGGTCCATAAGCATGATGAATTCATGGGTATGGTCCATTAGCATGGGCCACTAGCATGAACTATCAAACAACATCAAACCTATATAGTTAGTTCATACATGTGCAACACATTCAATATAATGATATCATGACATAATCAAAATATAAATCAAACATCACAACGCATTTTATATCATTAATTCAAACCATTACATCAATTACACATGTGTAACACATGACAGACAATTACATTAAGCTCCTAAACTAGGTACATATGTATCAACAAACTCCCCCTTGGACCTAGTTTACATTAACGACTGACATTCTTAATTAGCTCCTCCAACCTCTTGTACTTCTTCTCTCTAGTGACTCCTGCATGTATTTCAAATGCAAAACAGAGTCATATAACATTCTAGAACTGGAGGACTTGTACAATATATTACGTATCATAGAATAGTGGCCACTTGTATAGTGTGTAAACATCTTCAGCAGACAAGTTTGTTAGCCACATAGGGTTGAATACCTTGATAGTTTCAATTTTTCTTGCTCGATTTAGAACTATGACCGCTTCACCTGTTCTCCAATCATAATACCACCATTTGAAGTGTGGAGTGAAGTCCTGTGGCATTTCCCTTAAGGTAATCTTCAACATTGTGCGTGGAGTACTCCACTTCAGCACCACTTTAGGCTTTTCAGAAATAGGATTTACTTCAGACCTACGAATATACCTCGTCGGTTGTTGAGGTCTAAAGTTTACCCACCTGGTGTGGTATTCTTTCCTTAATTCCGCCTCAAACCAACCTGACATCTTTCTAGGATCAGCATATAACAGATTTAGGCGTGCCAGCTGGTTATGCTCAAAACCAGGGAGAGTCTTCAGATCATATGGATATCTGAAGTACTCTATTCCTTTCTCCCTCTTAACTGCATAGACGTTAAGATCCTCAAATTACACCCACACGATGATCTTGCCTGACACTTTCTAATGACGTTTGACTCTATAAAGCTTTGTGTAGGCATTCTGCTTTTGAGGCGCGCGCTGGGCTTTCATTTTAGCAAAACAAGTTGCCTATTCAGCCTTTTTGGCATCAACACTTTCATCTATAGCTTGAACTGTACTTTCGTTTTTCTCCTTTTCTTTCTCCAGTTCATCCAACATATCAAAAGTACCACTGTCAAAGGTTTCACCCAAATTGGGGATAGCATGTCCTTCTAGATCAGTGTACTGAGGATAGTGATCAGCAGTGACATCCTATATCTCGATTTCATCAATATCGTGAAGCTCATCGTCACTTGCCACATCAACTGTAGGAGCATCTTTGACCAACTCGTCTGGATTCAGCCTAAAGATCTCAGCCAGCTGCTCATCCGACAGGTCGTGGATTATCTCTCCTTCCTCTGCTGTGTAGCTAATAGGCCGTCTTACTATCCCTTGCAAGTCAAGAATCATTGTTAATTGATTCTTAACCTGCTGAAGGGGTTGGACATCCAACTCATCGGTCTGTTTTGCTTTTCATCTGTTTGATTAAACATTACAAACCAACACAAGCACTTTAGTAATCAAAACATTTATATTAATAAAATTGATAAACATTAATTACATAAGTGTAATACATATTTCAAAGTAGAAGAGATAAGCAAAATTAAAACATCTAAGCATTACTCTTGTCTTGATCACTTTGCTCTTCAGATTGAGGGGTAGAGGTGGACGGTCCTGATTCTTGACGCCTTTTAGACCTTCGCTCCTGAGCCGATGGATCTGAGGCTGATGCAGATGCATCACCTTCGGACTCATCCTCGTCTCCCCTTCTCCTTCAACCTCATCATCATCATCTGACTCATCATCATCAGATGACTCATCATCATCATCATCACCTTCATCACCATCACCTTTGATCTTGAGAGGCTCGCCTTTTGTTCCCTTGAGCTTTAGGTGTAGTTTCTTGTTTGTCCTCTCAGCATCCTCAATACGCTTCACCGATGCCTTCAGAAGATCACTCTGGGTGGTCAAGGCACGGTGAGGTTGGGACATAGCTCTCTCAAGTACAGCTTCCTTCTCAGTCAGTTGTGTGATATGTTGACTCTAAGAAGTCATCTTCTCTATCAGGAGGGTAATCTGTTTGCCTTACACAGCCTTGATAGCCATCAACCGATTCATCTGGTTCGCTCGTATATCATCGGTGGAGAGCAGTTTGAGAACCAGATGGTTGAGGCTGGCAAGCTGTTCCTCTAGCCCAATGTTAGGCAGAGAGGATCTTAATAGTACGGATGAGGTGGAAGGTCCAGCCTAGGATGTGGTGGGTGGAGTGGTGGATGTGGTATATATGGTAGTGGTGGTGGTAGTGGTTTGTGGTGGGATGGATGAAGTGGGTGGAGTGGTGGTGGCTGTAGTGGTGGTGGTAGGTGTGATAGGTGTAGTAGATAGGGTGGCTGTGGTGGTGGTAGGTGTGATGGGTGTAGTAGATGGGGTGGCTGTGGTGGTGGAAGAGGTCATCAGCACTATACGTCTTCGTTTGGCCTTCTTGCCATGTGGCAGGGCCATTCTCTTTAACCGAGAGCCCCTTGAGCTCTATGCTTCCCCTGGGCTTGGTAGAGGAGGAGAGTATATAGGGTCAGCAGTGTTTGTCCTCTCTCTCTCAGCCCGGCATCCTCCAACCGCCTCCATGCCCCTTTCTGTAGCCACCACATGACTACCCACAGTCCGTGTGAGTGGCTCCTTATCCGACTCTTCATCTCCCTCATCATAAAGAAAGTCCTGATGGATGGGCACCTGCTCCAGTCCACCGGGAGCTGATGAACTGACATATGGGGGTGGTGGAGACATAGTATCTGTCTTAGTGGCCCTTCGTGCACTCGGGCCTGTATCTCCACCACTCTGATGATCATCGTCTTCGATCGTCCTCGTCATCAATCAGAGCCAGTATCAGCTCAACATCCGAATCACTATCATCGTGACGTCACTTTTTCCTAGCTGGTGCCACGTAATCCTCACGGGCCAGATGCCCAAACAGTTTCCTCACTGGGGGCTTCACCTGCTTGCCCTGGTACACTTTCGTCCTTCCTAGCGTCGTATCATCCATAACCTCAAGCACCACAGCGTCGTCGTTCTCCTTCAGCAGGGAAGGAAGCTTCTGATCTATGATCATCTATAGAAATCTTGGGTACATGCAGAACCCTTCCTTCCCCTTGGCCTCTATATTCTCGACCATGTACGAGAAGATCATCTGGGAAAAACTGAATGGGTGGCTCAGCACCAGAGCCACATAGGCATTCTGGATTTGATCTGAGAGCTCTTCAAATCCCCTCTCCTCGAAGCAATTCACTTCAGAATCACGTGTGCTAAGTACTTGAGCTGGGGACATAGATTGCTTTTGTTTGAGCACACCTGCGTTGATGTCCCCAAAGTACATCCGTAGAAAGCACCCCTAACCGTCAGAGGGTGAAGCTTGGTTGGGTGATCCTCATCATCACCGAACTACAGGACTTGCCTGAGATTAGCTGCAGTAATGCTAATCTCCTGTCCGAAAATCGAGCTCCGTATACAATATGGCTCAGTGGACCTATCAACGGTGGCCCCTTCCCAGAAGGTCTGCTGGAGTGATCTGTATGGAGTACACTGTGTAGATATAGCCCTGAAGATCCTAGAACGTCGAAGAAAAACTATAATCCTTGTAAACTAAGAAGCATTCCGAGATGTGGGGTCCAGATGAGCACATATGTTGTGCTTAGTACTCATCGTCCAACGATCCGCCATATTTCTGCAATACAAGGGGCAAACATGTTATTATATGATAAACATTTTGACTTAGAACAGATTTTGACCAATATGGTTCAATCGTGCGATTGAACCGTACGACTGGATTCTACGCAAGTCCATGCGGTTGAGTCAGTCGTGCGACTGAATCATCGATTGGTTCGATCGTTCTATTGAGGCATACGACCGGCTCAATTGTACGATTGGAGTTCATCAGTCTGTCCATTCGTATAAACCATTGTGCGACGCCATAATCTTGAATCTTGGTATTAAGTGAAATTAGACATTGTCTTTAGGTTCATATGGTTCGCAGGGACCTGATATATCACTTAAACACCTTTAAATCGAAAATCTTGTTCATTTAAGTGGTCTATTTTAGGGTTTATCTCTCGGTTATTTGATTTAACAATTTAGGTCACATTAGATTTATTTTAGTTGGTTGTTTGACCTTGAATCGTTCGCAATTTACCTATAGAAAAGCATAATCAAGGTTAGAACTCAAATCAGAATGCAAAATCAAAAGTTCAAAATTTGGACAACGTAACAGTGTAAAGGCGGTTTTTGGAAAATTTTGAAGTTTGGTGGGGATTCCGACCGACTGAGCCTCTATTTATACTGATTAGGGTTTCAGTCGTGCGACTGGACCCATACGCATGGCTCAATCGTGCGATTGAGGTTCAGTCATGCGACTGAACCATACTCCTCTTTTCATTCGTACGATTGGCTCAGTCTTGTGGTCCAATCGTATGACAGCCTCATACTCGTGATCAAATCGTATGACTGGCCCATTCTCATGGTCCAATCATACGATTGGCTCATACTAATGATACAATCGTACGATTGGTTCATACTTATGATCCAATCATGCGATTGATTCATACTCATGAGTTGAGTTCATACTTTTCCAAACTTTCAATTTTCACTTTTGATTGATAGAACATTATGCACACCGATCATCTCAGACATGATCCTTTTAACGAAAACCCATTTGATCACCTCAGACGTGATCTTTTTAATGAAATACCATGTGATCACCTCAGACGTGATCCTTTTAATTAAAACCTTTTGATCACCTCAAACGTGACCCTTTTACCTTTAAAACTTTGATCATCTCAGATATGATCCTTTTTAACTTTGCAATAATTTGGTCACCTCAGACATGACCCTTTTACCTTTAAAACTTTGATCATCTCAGATATGATCCTTTTTAACTTTGCAATAATTTGGTCACCTCAGACATGACCCTTTTACCTTTAAAACTTTGATCATCTCAGATATGATCCTTTTTAACTTTGCAATAATTTGGTCACCTCAGACATGACCCTTTTACCTTTAAAACTTTGATCATCTCAGATATGATCCTTTTTAACTTTGCAATAATTTGGTCACCTCAGACATGACCCTTTTACCTTTAAAACTTTGATCATCTCAGATATGATCCTTTTTAACTTTGCAATAATTTGGTCACCTCAGACATGACCCTTTTACCTTTAAAACTTTGATCATCTCAGATATGATCCTTTTTAACTTTGCAATAATTTGGTCACCTTAGACGTGACCCTTTTAATGTATGATTCACAGAGTTCATCTTGTTACATAGTCCAAGATGAAAGACAATAACTAGAAATGGAAACCAACTTGAAACTTAAACAAAACAAGACATATTTTTGTGTTTTTGTTTGAGGTGGGTTGAAAACTATTAAATTATCATTTAACCGATTTCTCCCCCTGGGCAGAACGGGTTAAGTTTGATTGATCATCTCTGGAGAAATTCATATGGAATCATGTAGGTGTATCATAATCATTTGGAACTCTTGTATATATCTTTAAATTAATGATCCTTCTCAGAGTCACAAGCGCTAACAGGAAATCATACTAGGGCTGTAAGAGGCACCTAATGATTTTGACTGTCGAGAGTTGCAGCCAAGACGATTATCAGTATTGTGCTCCACTTTAATCCATACATAGACTTTTGACTCACATTGGTGATTAGATTGTATTATTTCAACAAGAATTTGTGGATCCCACAATTATATGGTAATCAACATTCCTTAGGAGATTTTTGAGCGGTCTACGGGTTTTGAGACAAGAAGAAACTATTCTGAGATCTTTCAAAGAAATGCTAAGCCTCAGGTCAGTGCCATCGTACAGCAGAGTGGCGCAAACAACAATTAATTCTAGAATATTTAGGTTGTGCTTATCCTCAGGTCAGTGCCATCGCACAGCAGAGAGGCACACAACCTATCTTCTTGTAAGAGCATTTTTTTTATTTTACACATAACGTACCAATAACATTAGTCATTAGTTTGATTGCGTTTATCATTCTTTTCATGTGCTTCGCTCATTCTTATGGTCGTCCGCACGCATTTCTGGCGTTTATTTGCTCGTCACCCCTTATTGGAAGTGCGTTGATTCTGTTAACCAAGGATAAGATGGAAGCCCACAGCCTGTTGAACAATTTAGTTTAAATTGTTTCACCAAAGAAGTCTAGTTGTCTATTGTGTTAAATCTACCAACACATTGTACAATGAACTACCAACCTCTAGGCCTACTTTCTCTATGTAACCTCAGTAACAGACTAGTGTATTATCATTTTCCCTTTATTTGTCTTAGACTTCTCAGACTTGAAATTTTAATATAACATTATGATCTTTTCAGTTCTTTTAAAGTCCCAAACAATTAGTTCCTTGTGTACTATCATTTTCCATGATTTTGAATCAATCTCACAGCTTTGATTTGATTTCATCCTATCTGCCTCCCCCCCTTTCTTTAAGTAAATGAATACTGAATAAATACTTGACCTAGACTAATCTCCCCCTAAAATTCTAAAACGGAAAATCTTTTTTGTGTTTGGATTTTTAAGACAGGAAAAATAAAGAAAAATAAAATAAAAATTAAACAGACGGACTACGAACTAGATTCCTCTAGAATCACGTCACTTTTCTTTTTCACTCCATTGACCTCTAATAGATATAAAAAGCAAGGTTTATCAAATGCTTTTGTGTAGAGGTTGGCACGTTGCATATCCGTATTAATTTTAACAACATCGATTAAATGCTTTTCAAAACAATCACGTATAAATTGATACTTAATGCCGATGTGTTTAGTTTTAGGATGTTGGACTGGATTTTTTGTTACGGCTATAGCAGCAGAATTATCAACATAGATAGGAGTGTTAGAGAATTGCAAACCGTAGCCGTGCATTTGCTGTTGAATCCATATGATTTGTGAACAGCAACTTGTAGCAGCAACGTATTCAGCTTCACATGTTGACAGAGCAACGGAGGTCTGCTTCTTACACTGTCAGGTGACTAACCTTCTACCAAAGAATTGACATCCTACTGATGTTGACTGGTAATTCATTTTGCATCCGCTATAATCCTAGTCACAATACGCTGTAAGCTCAAAATCATCGTCATGAGGATACCACAACCCGAGTGTTGAAGTACCCTTCAGATAGCGAAAAATCCGTTTAACACCAATGAGATGGTTGACTTTCGGTTTCGCCTGATATCTGGAACAGAGACACGTTGCATACATGATATCAGGACGAGATGCTGTGAGATACATCAGGGATCCAATCATTCCTCTATACATTGTAGCATCAACCAGATCACCATTTTCGTTGGGTGCCACGTCATGATTCGTGGCAAGTGGAGGAGTTCCAGCTGCTGAAGCATTCTCCATATCAGACCGACTTATGATATCTCCTACATACTTGGTATGATGTAGAAAGATTCCACTTGGTGTCTGTTCCACCTGTAATCCTAGGAAGAATTTCATCTCCCCCATTGCACTCATCTCAAATTCTACTTTCATGACAGACTCAAATTCTTTACATAACTCTTCGTTTTTGGAACCGAAGATTATGTCATCAACATAAATTTGTACAAGCAGTAAGTCTCAATCCTTTTCTTTGATGAATAGTGTACAACCAATAACTCCTCTGTGAAAACCGTGTTTCACCAGATGAGTTGAGAGTTTCTCATACCATGCTGTAGAGACTTAATAGAGCCCGTAAAGAGCCTTATCTAGCTTGTAAACACTGTCCTAATGGTAGGGATCCTCAAATCCTTCGGGTTGACTGACATACACTATCTCTCGAATTTCCCCATGAAGGAATGCACTCTTGACATCTAGTTGATAGACTTTGATCTTCATGTAAGATGCATAGGATAGGAAGATATGGATTGCTTCCATTCTACCACAGGTACAAACACTTCATTGTAATTGATTCCTTCGACTTGTCTATAACCTTGAACGACAAGTCGAGCCTTGTTTCGAATTATGACCCCTTGGTCGTCTTTCTTGCATTTCAAGACCCATTTAGTGCCAATGACCTTAGCACCTTTTGGTTTGTCCACAAGGGTCCATACTCCCAATTTCTTGAACTGTAGAAGTTCTTCTTACATTGCACTGACCCATGCCTTATCATTTAAAGCTTCACTCACATATTTTGGCTCAAATTGAGACACAAAACATCGATATGCACCATCGTGAAGACATCCCTTTTCCATTACTGAGGCATAATCAGCTGAGTATAATATCTCCAATGACATTGTCCAAAGGATGATTAACATTTATCCGGGTTCCAGGAGTGGTGGGAACAACTACTTCATTATCCAGATTTGGAATCTCATATGCTGTTGGAGTATGGTGTTTCGACGCTTCGGAAACTTCTGGTTCAGTCGTGGGTGTACTTGAATTAGCAGGAACCTGTTCTGCTTGTTCCATATTTTTGTCTCAACTGCTTCATCATCAGAAGAAAAGTCGCTTACATCAAGTGCTCCCCCTAAGGTATTAGAGGAATCATCTAGTGGCATCGATGTTGTTGAGTCTTGTAGTGGTGAGTTGAGAACGTCGTACATCATTTTAGTCGATAACTCATCATCAGTGGGAGAAGACGGTAGATTGAAGGATTTAAAGAATCCATCGTAATCAAAGAAAAATGTAGGTCCTTTTCCAGTAGGGGGTGGTGAGTCTTTGAACATCAACATTGCCCACCACACTTCTACCTGACCTATTGAGTTGTTATGAACTCTCTTATCAGGTATGTTGTATCCAACTGCCTTCCTACTAAATTTTTTGTCTGAGTTTTCTCTAGCAGCATGCATGGTGCCCCAAACAGTTCTAGATGCTCCAGATTGGGTTTACGTCGCTGGAGCAGTTCATAACATGTTTTCCCATGTTGTTTGACCACTAAGACTCGATTGAGCGTGTAACAAGCATTAGCTATCGCCTCATTCCAAAATTGAATTGGCAGTTTCGAGTTAGCTAGCATTGTTCTGGCGGTCTCTATCAAGCTCCATGCCATTGTCTCCATCCACTGATTTTTGAACTCAGTGCCATTGTCTGATCGGATCTGTCATACTTTCAACTTGTATAGTGATTCCAAGGTAGTAACCAGCTATTTGAATGAGTCAAAAGTTTTTGATTTGGCTTTCAGAAACATCACCAAAGAGAACCTTGAGTAATCATCTGTTACTACAAAGCAATACCTGTCACCAGCAATGCTCTGTGTACTGACAGGACCAAACACATCCATGTGTAAAAGCTCAAGTGTAAGATCAATTGAATGAACTTTCTTGGACTTGTGAGCTTTGTTGGTCTGTTTCCCTTTCTTGCACGCCACACAAAAATCTGGAAGTTGAAAATTCTTAACATTAACTCCATTTACTAAGTCATTCTGAATTAGATGATTCATCTTCCGTGGATTTATGTGTCCCATTCTCCTATGCTAGGAGATCGAGTCCCTTTCAGTTGCCTTTGACAAGAAGCATTGAACTTCATGACCGATTGTGGAGACCTTTGATAGATCCAAGACATATAAGTCATTATATCTCGAAGCTGACATTAAGATTTGGTCCTCCGGGATAATGTAATCCTTCTTTATCACATAGCACTTCTTGTTGTCAAAAACAACCTTGAATCCTTTCTCACATATCTGGAATAATTGACCTTATCAAACTTGACTTTCTGGTTTCCTACTTCGCCTTGAGCGGTGATGTATCCTCCTTTATTTCTAGCAAATGAGACATGTCCCCCTTTAAATTGTTTAACATTTGAAAGGATAGACAGGTTCCCGGTCATGTTCCTAGATGCCCCACTATCAACAATCTTGGTGTTTGTGATAGCACTGTAACAGACACCCTTTACATTAAAAGGAAATGATCAGTTTAGATTTGGGACCCAAGCCTTAACTGGCTTGGGTGACCTGGAGGAATCACACATCATAAACTTAACCCATTGTCCTTTAGAGGATGAGGGTATATGTTTCTTCTTACTCTCCTCACTATCAGACATTATTCTTGATTTTTCTTTCCATAAGCCAGTTTTATGTAAGGCCTGTTTGTGATAGACAGATGACTGGCTTACAGTTTGAACTTTAGGTTCATTTATTCTCTTTGGTGGAGAGATAGAACTCCTTTTAAAAGAACTTGGTTTAGTATCATAAAGTTCAATTTTCTGTCTGGGAGTCTGATAATAAGAACAGTTAGAGGAGATATGTCCTCTCTTTCCACAACTGTAGCAAGATCTCCCTTCTACATGTTGAGGAAACTGTTTATGTGGAGTTGAGTGTGAAACAGGTGTGACTTGAGTCTGGTTGGGTTTGGACACTTCTCGTTTAGCTGTAATTGCTTCTTTAACAAAAATCATTTTTTGAACGTTTTTAACATCTTTAGCCTTTTGTTTATTTGGACTTAGACGTGGAGCGCGTGATTGGTTAACTGATTTGGTCATTTTAGATTCAGAAATAGACATGTTTGAACCTGACTTTACATTAACCTTTTCAAATTGTTCATCCAAATTCACAAC
>BJCO01380742.1:0-11120 GCA_018326465.1 Flaveria floridana | reverse complement strand
CGCTAACCTTCACCTTCATGAATAGTGAATCAAACCAAGTTCGTCCAGGGAAAACACCATATTCTCCATCTATAATCCATAAAAAGAAGGAAAAACTCAATTTTTCAGTCTTAATACATTTTCTAAAACCAGTAAAAAGCTAGTTTCTTTTTTATAAATAATGTACCTAGCTCTTTGTTACAAGGAAGTGAAGCTTTGGTGTATCAAACAAGAAACACATGCATACGGTGTTGGAACCATCAGATACCAACCCAAATGACCAAGAATGGCTTTCTCCATGGTCAGAATCTGCTGTCTTGGGTATGCGTCATCCAATATTGAAATCAAATCGTCGACTTCTGGTGGCCAGCCTTCTTCATATTTGCAGGCAATTAGCATTAACTAATTGAAGTTCCCTCCGGGAAACTTTTCTCACCGAAAGGTAGCTGTCAACTATGTTAATGGTTAGATAAAGACTCTCTGGCATCTACTCAAACTTGCTGTGAACTTCAATCAACCAATCTATCTGGATAGCTCTCATCTTAGCACTGAGATCAAGTTATGAATGTGAATTCATGTACTCTTGTAAACTGCCTTCAGTTTCTGACGTAGTGCGTGTAAATGTCTTCAACGTATTCAACCTCAACTAGTTCATTATTCATGTCAGCTTCATCTATATTAATCACTGGATCTTTAGGTTTTGTTGTTATTCCACAAGCAATCTGAAGCAAAAATTCAAATCTAAAGACATTATTGAAGTAACTAACTTTACTACAAGCAATGAGGACAGTTGTTAGTGACTTAGAAGGCTTATTCGACTTTCTTCCTTCTTGGGATATAAGTGAGCGGTGAGATATCTGAGTAGTCTTTTCGATTTCAATGACAGTGGGGGCAAGATTGCTTATATCAACGAGGGCTCGCTGATTGTTTCTCTCAATTTGTCCCTCATTGTTCTGCTTTACATCTGCAACATAAAAATCAGACCCCGTAAATAGATTTAAAGAAAAATAAAAGTTGAAACCTAGCATAAAAAACATAAAGCAGTAAACTCAAACTTTAGAATTTTCAAGTTCATCAATTAGGGGTTGTTTGATTTAAGATTTGACTGAGTCAGAAACTAACCTAGTTAGAAGTTCTGACTGAATCTGCATCTGACTAAAACTTGATTGTTTGATTCAGTATTTGACTGACTCTTCATAGTATTCATCACATGTGATTGTCTACCCTAATAACTCCTTTAACGATTCAACAAAAACAAACAATTTAACAAACAAACGAAACTTAAGTTACCAAATCAGCTTCACCATCCGGCGACAACCCACGGCGGCTGACGCTCGTAGCAGCGGAATCATCACCCCCAACAACTCCATCACAACTTTCGTCATCAACATCTTCAACCTAACTAGTGGTACTAAGCAATTGATCAAGAACTACTTCAAGGGTTTTCCTCTTCATACGAACATGATCCCTTTCGAAACTCAACCTCTCCACGCCAATGATAGGTCCGCATCTGACTGAAACCGAAAGGGTGTCGTGGAGGGGTGGGAAGAGCGCCGGTAACACGGTGGTGCGCGAGGGAGGCTGATTGCGCCAGAGGCACGACTGTTCGCTAAGGGGGCCGCGGAGGGTTGGTAAGAGGCGACTGCCATTTTCATTGTTAGAATCCCAATTTCTAGGGTCTTGGTCAGAAGCTCTGGACCCGGTCAGAAGCTCCGGACCCGGTCAGATCATAAAATCGTGTATATCAAACACGCTGACCGGTTGTCAGCCAGTCAGCGGTCAGCGTGGGTCACCGCAAATCAAACACCCCCTTAGTATGATAAAATAATTCACTAAAAGCTCTTTTTCATAACAAACATACAAACTTCAACTACCTTATTATAAAAGAGTCCTAATTTTTCACAAACTTAAGAATTATCGAATGCATTGATTAGTATGATGAAACAATTCACTAATTTATAATACCATAATTTTTAATTTGTAAGAGAAGAATCCTCCTTCATAATAATAGATAATGTTTCTGACTAGGGCTGTTCAAACCTCTCGACGTTCGACGATCGCTCGACGTTCATTCGGAATATACTCGAGAAATGCTCGTTTGAAGTTTTGCTCGGTTGTAAATAAGCCGATTGGATCGGATCGGTTTGTAAACGAACCAAGCACGAGCAAAGGTCCGCTCGGTTCGGTTCGGTTCGGATCGAATTAATATGTATATATGGTTTATACGTTACACTCTAGTAGATTTGGCCCATTATATACAAATACATAATTATATTTATGCATACTTAATCAATCAACTTAGTAAAAAATTCTATATTAAATATAACGGTGAAATCCTAAGCCGTAAAAAGATATTTTTTGATCATCTTTCGCTCTCACTGTCATCGTTATCTGCGCTATCCGTCTTATTGGCTACAGCCTTAACTTTATCGTCACCCACAACGTATTGTTATCTATGAAAATATTATGTAATGAAATGTGACTGATTTTTAGGTCATTAAACCTTATTCGATGCAGTATAAATCGTATGACACATAAGATAGTTGGGTTGTATAAATTGTTCGCCTCTCGTTTGCGCTCGCTCGACGCTCGCTCGAAAATTTAACGCTCGAAAAATTCTCGTTCGATTTTTCGCTCGTTTGTAAACGATCCGATCGCTCGGTTCGGTTTGGAAACGAGCCAAGCACGAGCAAAGGTCCGCTCGGTTCGGCTCGGCTAGTGAACAACCCTATTTCTGACCCTTTATCATGAAGCATAAACAAAAAATCATCTCATAGATTGAAAATACTGTTGGTAATTCAAAGATCAAATTCACTATAATCCACTCCTAAATCCTAATGAAATAATTCAGTAAAAGTCATTGTTTCACAAAAAAAAATAATAAAAATAAAAATAAAACAACCTGATTATGTAACCCTAATTCTCAAATTTTCACAAAAAAATAATCCTACAATCATCACGAACTATAAAAAAAAGATCAAATCACTGTTGATAATGCAAAGATCAGATTGACCATACATAATCCGCTCCTAAATCCCCAAATTCCAAAACCCTGAATGAGAAAAGTAACGATGAAACTAATGAATAGCCAAAATTCAAAAACATAAACCTCCAAGTAGCTATTGAATCGGAAAAACAGATTCATTAGACGTCATATCGCCCATCTCTCCCCAAAAATGGCCGAACACATCTCCAATACTTATCAAATTTGATGAGAAAAATGACTGGAGACGACTCTTGTTTGCCTCCCCTTTTTCTGCGTTTTGGTCTGCCAGTGATCGAATTTCATCTTGAATTTGTATAGTGATAGATGTATCTAAATATTATTACCTTACCTAACGTAATCAAGAAAGATCAAACCAATATAGAACAGTTATAAAAAGACTAAAACCTTATCATTTATGAAGTGAAAGTGAACAAAAAGTGAAATAAACGTGATTAGTTCCAAAAGTGCATATAAAAAATAGTTCATTACATGGACGACTTCTATGGTTTTTTGAAATTACAGGTTTGGCCCTTGTGTAACGCCCGGAAATTTCAAGAAAAGTGGGTCGACAGAAGTTTTCACGTGAAGTAGGGTTCTCACGCCAGAACCCTGCAAAAAGTATCACTGGGTATAAATAGCTAAGAACACTCATGTCTGGCCCGTACTTACGCGAAAAGTGTTGCTGCTAGAAAATGGTTGTTTAGAGAGAAAAGGTGCAGAATCGAGGTGTGTAAGGTATATAACTCGTGTAGTAACTCGTGTTATGTACTAAGAAGCTATTATTGACGAATGTGGATATGTAGTTTTTGTTCGGTAAAGGCTTCAGGAAGGTTGTGTTTGTGCTAAAACTTTAAGAAGTGAGTTTCTAGTCCCCTTTTTTACACCATTTCTACGTTTTAGGGCTATTATGAATACTAAAATTCTTGTTTTATGCTTGTTGATGTTGTTTATGAGGTTAAGCATGTTAGAACAACCTTAGACGTGATAAGTTATATGACTATGCGGGAAACCCGTAGTTTTCATGCGAGCAGTTTAGTGTACGGTATGAAATTTGAATCTACGAATTCCTCATTCGAAAGGTTAATTTTTGCGCGATATGTTAGTTTCGCGCGACTAGGGTTTTTTCATGCGACAAGGATGATTTGATGTGCAGGTTTTGCATGTGATAATGTTCTCGCGTGACTAAGGTTAGTTTTCGCATGAGATGATATTGATGAATACCTAAGTTTTCGCATGACCTGCTGTGATGTTTGTGATGTGTTATCTTTTTACGATTTAATGGTTTTGAAATGATATGTTTTATGATGTGACCTTGCTTGGTACGTATTTATGAATAAGTAAAGTATTATATATTGAAAGTGAAAAATAACGATGATGAAAGGTGGAACATAATGAACGATTGAAAGTCTTGCAAGCAAAGGATGGAGGTTCACAACTCAATTAGGTAGTTGTTTGCTCAACTGTGTACGGTTTAGCCAACCCTTGAGAAGGCGCACAAGGGTCCAATCTTTATGATTGACCAAGAGGTAATGGGGTCCTTACCTCTTACCCTGATACTATGTTGGCTATTGAGCTTGGTGTGGGGGTTTATTTATAAACCTCGGCACAGTACCGGCTTTTGCATGATATGGGGGTATATCATATGGCATGATCTATATAAAGATGAATGATGTTAATGAATGAAAGTACAAAACGTATGATGATGAATGATGATGAACAATGATGAACGATGATGAACAATGATGAACGATTATGAAATAAATAATTATTATCAAGATGTATGTATGATGTCACGTACAAATGTAAAGAAAGTGTTTTTAACGACGTAAAGTATTTTATTTATAAAACTAGAACTCACTCAACGTCACTGACTTTTGTATGCATAATAGTTGGTAGGTAAGTATTGATGCTGAGGAGGTGCGAGCATGGATGCATAAGCTACCGGGAATGATTAGAGTCTGAAATACATATTTTTTAGAAAGCTATTGTATTAATAAAATTTTTGAGATGTATATATAGCAATATGATGATTTGACACGCTTTTAGTTATTAATGAAAAGCTTAAATTCCGTTGCAAATGATATGTTTTAAGTGTTTTATGCGATGATTAACCAACCGTAAGCGAACCGAAAACGGGGCTTACAAGTTGGTGTTAGAGCCAAAGTTTAAACTAAGAATGGGGCAAAAAGGAACGGGATTTCAGTCCTAGTAGCTACATGCCCGAAAGTAAATTATTGATGTAAACATTTTTTAAGAAAGAGGAATTAAGTGCATGTGTTATGTGAATTATGTGCTTCTAGTAGATTTGAGTACTGATGTAGTCAGGACAAGAAATGCTTGGAAAATGAAGGGTAAAGTAAGTGGCTTCTAACAACTAGCCAATGTAATTAGGAACTTACAATACTTGACATAATCTGAGCTATTATCTTGAATGACCGTGTTGGTGTTCGAATCTTATAGCATTTAGAGATGGTTGGTGGTAGATCTCCGAAGGCTTCACGAGTTGGAATTCTTGGTGGACGTGGTGCTGGTCCGCATGTCATGAGAAACAAGGCTAGAGCTGTCGAAACGGTACCTGAAGGCCCAAGCTTTATCACCAGGAAGGTGTGGATGAGAGCGCTAATCTTAGGGCCTCAGTGAAGGAGGCTGTAGTTGAGGAAGTTCATTAAGTCATGCAAATGATTCTACCATCTGTGGTGACTGAGGTTATTAGAGCCAAGAGGGAAGACAAGAGAAAGGAAAAAAGGAGAAGAAGAAGACTGCGGGGAGAGGGGACGAAGAGGGAGGAGAACGGGAGCAACCGGAGGCTGAGACGGTTGTTTCCAGTGATGAGGAGGATGAGGAGGAGGAAGTTGTGTAGGAAACTACAAGGGATTGCAACTATGGGTCATTCTAGAGATGCAAACCCTTGACTTTCGATGGGAATGGAAATGCTACTGTTACTCAATGATGGGTGAGAGAAATGGAGGTTGTGTTGGATATCAGTGAGTGCAAGAAGGACGAAAAGGTAAAGTTTGCTACCCACTTATTTGTGGATTCAGCCTTATGCTGGAAGGACAATATTATCCAAGCTAAGGGTAGCAGGGCTATTAGCAAGATGAAGTGGCCGGAACTGAAGAAGTTGGTGATTGAGGAGTCCTGTCCTCATAGGGACTTGGATAGGATTGTGAGGGAGTTCCTATGGCTGGAGGCGGGAACCATGATGCACCAGTAGTATACGATGAAGTTCAACGAGATAGCAAGGCTGGAGTCGGACGAGGTGACACCCGTGTCATGAAAGATAAAGAGATACATCCAAGGTCTATCCGCGGATATCCATAGACACATGATCTCTGCTCGGCTAGGTACGTTTAGGTTGGTGGTCAATCTGATAGGGAGTCTATATGACGAGCGAAAGGTGGTGATGGTGGTGGATACGAAGAGGAAATGGAACAATGGCTATGGGAAGTGGTTTAACAGTGGTGGTTTTGTGGCTGGTGGTAAAAAGATGACGGTTGTTGATCGAAAGGCATTAAAAGAGGGAGAGAAGGTATTTAAGAAGTGCGGGAAGGAGCATGCAGGAGAATGCAAGTGGTGATCAAAACTCTGCTTTCAGTGTAGGAGAGAGGGCCACATGGCAAGGGATTGTTGCGTGGTGAAATGCTTTAACTACGGCGAGCGGGGCATATGAGCAGAGACTGCAAGAAACCAAGGGATGACAGCTTCGGGGCAAGGAAGAAGACTGGGAAGGAGGAGGGGTAGAGGGCTAAAGCCATGGCATTCATTATGACCATGGAGAAGGCAAGGGTGGACTCCGACCTTGTGTCAGGTACATTCCTAGTGAACCAAACTTGTGCCTCTGTGCTTTTTGATTCTGGTGCTAGTAGGAGTTTTAATTCTACTGTCTTCTACGATAAGTTGCTCACAAGGAGTAGAAAGATTGATGAGCCATTCGATGTAGAAACTATTGTAGGTAAGTCTACCAAAATTTCTGATGTGGTAGAGGATTGTGACATATAGTTAGAGGGCCATAGGTTCTCTGCAAGGTTGTTCATGTTTCCCTTAGGTGGATTTGATGTAGTCCTAGGGATAAATTGGCTACAAGCCTACGAGGCAAATATCGTGTGTCGTAAGAAGATGATTCGATTGATTGCACCCGATGGGAGTTTGGTGACGATTTATGGCGATACGGTCCGTACGGTCCCGAGAATAATTTCGATGATGGTGGCAGAGAAGTGTATAAGGCATGGATGTGGTGCCTATTTGGCCTATTTGAAGGATGTAGAAGCGACAGAACCACGATTGTCAGACGTACCGGTCGTGTGTGACTTTCCAGAAGTGTTCCCGGAGGATTTATTAGGCTTGTCACCTAACCATGAGATCGAGTTCTAGATTGATCTAATACACAGTGCCTAACCTGTTGCCAAGGCGTTGTATCGCCTAGCTCCATATGAGATGAAGGAACTGATGACTTAACTATATGAGTTGCTACATAAGGGGTTCATTCGACCGAGTATCTCTCTATGGGGTGCTCCGATCTTATTTGTAAAGAAGGAAGGTAGCATAAGAATGTGTATCGACTACCGTGAGCGGAACAAGTTGACCGTGAAGAATCGGTATCTGTTACCGAGGATCGATGACTTATTTGATCAGCTCTAAGATGCCAGTTGGTTCTCGAGGATAGATCTCTGATCTGGTTACCATCAACTGAAGGTGAAAGAGCATGATATTCCTAAGACAGCTTTTCGTATGTGTTATGGACACTACAAGTTTCTGGTGATGTCTTTTTGTTTATCCAGCGCGCCAGCTTCTTTTATGAATTTGATGAATCGGGTGTATCGACCTACGCTAGATAAATCAATGATCGTGTTTATTAATGACATCCTAATTTACTCAAAGAGCGAAGAAGAGCATACTAGACACATCCGTAAGGTGTTGGAGATGCTGAGAAAAGAAAAGTTATATGTCAAGTTCTCCAAGTGTGCGTTCTGGTTACGTGAAGTTCAGTTTTGGGTCATGTTGTTAATCCTAAAGGGATTATGGTATACCCGGTGAAGGTTGAGGCGGTAATGCAATGGAAGTCTCCAAAGACGCCATCCGAGATTCATAGTTTCTTGGGTTTGGCGGGCCATTACAGAAGATTCATCCAAGACTTCTCCAAGATATCTTCTTCATTCACTAAGCTGACCCGTAAAAATGTGAAGTTTGTATGGGGTCTAGAGCAGGAGAATGCTTTCGAAGAGCTGAAGACGAGAATACTCAAGCTCCTAGCTTGACGTTACCCCATGGAAGCGAAGACTTGGTGGTCTACTCGGACGCTTCATATTCAGGATTGGGTTATGTGTTGATGCAGTGGGGTAGAATGATATCCTATGTGTCTCGACAGTTGAAAATCCATGACGCTAACTACCCTACTCATGATTTGGATCTAGCAGTTATGGTCTTTGCATTGAAGATTTGGAGGCACTACTTGTACGGGACGAAGTGCACCATCTTCACTGACCACAAGAGCTTGAAGTACTTCTTCGAGTAGAAGGACCTCCGCATGAGGCAAAGGAGGTGGCTAGAGTTGATTAAGGAATATGATTATGAGATCAATTACCATCCGGGCAAGACCAATGTTGTGGCCGATGCCCTTAGCCAAAAAGAGAGACCCGAGTCGATTCGGGTGAAGGCCTATCAGTTGGTTATGACCTATGATGTGATGAAGAAAGTCAAAGAATTTTAAAACAAAGCGCTGAAAGGAGATCAGATTAACTTCGAAAGGATAAGAGGTCTAGTCACAGAGTTAGGTGAGAACACTCTCGGCATTAGGACCCGATCCGGGCGGATGTGGATTCCTTGTTATGGGGATCTATGTCAGAAAATCATAGATGAGGCTTATAAGACTCAATCCTCGATTCATTCCATTGATATGAAGATGTATCAAGATATGAAGAAGGATTACTGGTGGTCGGGAATGTAAGGCGACGTAGTGAAGTACGTGAGTAAGTGCCTTACTTGTCTACAAGTGAAGGTTGAGCATCATAAGCCATATAGAAAAATCCAACCTTTGGATATACCCAAGTGGAAATGGGAGCACATCACCATGGACTTCATTACGAAGTTACCAAATCAGCTTCACCGTTCGGCGGCGACCCACGGCGGCTGTCGCTGGTATCGACGGAATCATCACCCCCAACAATTGCATCACAATTTTCATCATCATCATATTCAACACAACCAGTGGTACTAAGCAATTGATCAAGTACTGCTTCAAGGATTTTCATCTTCACACGAACCTGATCCCTTTCGAAACTCACCATCTCAACGCCGATGATGGGTCTGCATCTGACTAAAATCGAAAGGAGGGCGGTTCATGGAGGGGGTCACGCGGAGGGGTGGGAGAGCGCAGGAGGGAGGGCAGTTCGCGAGGGTGTGTCGCGGAGGGTTGGGAAGAGCGTCGGAGGCACGGTGATGCGCAGAGGGAGGCCGATTGCACCGAAGGCACCGTTGTTCACGGAGGGGGTCGTGGAGGGTGGGAAGAGGCGACTGCCCTTTTCATGGTCAGAATCCTGATTTCTAGGGTCTGGGTCAGAAGCTCCGGACCCGGTCAGACCATAAAATCATGCATATCAAACACACTAACGGGCAGTCAGCCAGTCAACGATCAGCGCAAATCAAACGCCCCCTTAGTATGATAAAATAATTCATTAAAAGCTCTTTTTCATAACAAACATACAAACTACAACTGTCTGATTATAAAATAGTCCCAATTTTTCTCAAACTTCAGACTTTTTGAATGCATTGATTAGTATGATGAAATAATTCACTAATTTATATTACCCTAATTTTCAATTTTTCAAAGAGGAATCATACTACAAAATAATTGATCATGTTTCCGACCCTTTCATCATGAAGCATAAACAAAAAATCATCTCACAGATTGAGAATACTGTTGGTAATTCAAAGATGAGATTCACTATAATCCACTCCTAAATCCTAGGGAAATAATTCAGTAAAAGTCATTGTTTCACAAAAAAATAAAATAAAATAAAATTATAAAAAAACATAAACAACCTGATTATATAACCCTAATTCTCAAATTTTCACAAAGAAATCATCCTACAATCATCATGAACTATAAACAAAAAAGATCAAATCACTGTTGCTAATTCCACGAACAGATTGACTGTATATAATCCGCTCTTAAATCCCCAAATTCCGAAACCCTAGATGAGAAAAGTAACGATAAACTAATGAATCGCCCAAATTCAAAAATATAAAACTCCAAGTGGTTGTTGTATCGAAAAAACGGATTCATTAGACGTCAAATCTTCCATCTGTTCCCCGAAAATGCCCGAACACATCTCCAATACTTGTCAACTTTGATGAGAAAAATGACTGAAGACGGCTCTTATTTGCCTCGCCTTTTTCAGCGTTTTGGTCCGCCAGTGTGATCAAATTTCATCTTGAATTTGTAAAGTGATAGATGTATCCAAATACTATTACCTTACCTAACATGATCAAGAAAGATCAAACTAGTATAGAACAGTTATAAAAAGACTAAAACCTTATCATTTATGAAGTGAAAGTGAATAAAAAGTGAAACAACTGTGATTAGTTCCAAAAGTGCATATAAAACAGAGTTAATTACACGGACCACTTCTGTGGTTTGTTGAAATTACAGGTTTCGCCCTTATGTAATGCCCGAAAATTTCAAAAAAAGAGGGTCGATAAAATTTTTCGCTCGAAGGAGGGTTCTCGCACGAAAGGTTGTTCTCGTACAAAGGGAACTTCTCGCACGAGAACCCTGTGAAAAGTACCACTAGGTATAAATAGCTGAGAACACCCATGTCTGACGCATACTTAAGTGAAAAGTGGTGCTGCTAGAGAGAGAAAATGGTTGTTTAGAGAGAGAAAGTAAAGAATCAAGGTGTGTAAGGTATGTTACTCGTGTAGTAACTCGTGTTATGTACGAAAAAACTATTATTGACGAATATGATGCATGGATATGTAGTTTTCGTTCGATAAAGGATTCAGGAAGGTTGCGTTTGTGCTAGAGCTTCATGAGGTGAGTTACTAGTCCCCTTTTTACACCATTTGTACATTTTGGGGCTATTATGCATACTAAAACGCTTGTTTTATGCTTGTATGATGTTGTTTATGACGTTAAGCATGTTAGAACAGCCTTAGA
>BJCO01380695.1:0-11913 GCA_018326465.1 Flaveria floridana | reverse complement strand
CCCCATATATATGTGTGTTGATTTGTGACTTGACAGGAGAAACAATATTCTTGGAAGGTTTTCTGAAATTGACCAAGTGTAGGAAACATCTACGGATGAACATTATTGTTAATCCGTAGATATGTTTCTTACAAGACCAAATGACCAAGTGAATGTTCCTGCGGATGACCAAAGACCATGAAGTGAAGACCTACGGAAGAAGGATTTTCTACGGAAGAACAACACTTCTACGGAAGACCAAGTCATCTACGGAAGAACAAAAGTTCTGCGGATGACAAGACTACTGCAGAAGAACATCATACTTGTGCGATTGCAAATACCAAGAAGTCAAACAAGTCAACACAATCAATAACAAATCCCAAGAGATTCGGTGTTTACTTAGCCGACTTAAACCATCTATAAATACGAGTCCTAGGTTTCACATCTTGAAGAACACAATCAATCAATATTACGGTTGTCGAGTTACATCATTGTGCAACCCTAATCACCGTCACATCAACATCAACATTATTCGATTCACTGAATTCGTTGTTCACAGTTTTTCGTTATTATTCTTTTGTAATCATTACTTTATAGTTAATGAAATACGTCTGAATAATTATTGATTTCCTATTTATTGTGTTTCTGTGATTGTGTTCATCATTAATTATTAAATCAATTAAACGTCAATTAGTGATAATTCCGCGATCATTAAATTGATTTATTTTAATACTGATAATTCCTGAATTGAGATCCTTGGATTCACATGTAATCACTATAAAAAATGAGCGTCTCTTCCATATGGATCTCCTGAACAGGTTCAGGAAGATCCACCTCAGTGGGGGATGGATGATGTGGGCTAGATATGGGTGTCCCAGGAATACTCATCTCTCTTTGAGCAGGGAAATAAAAGAGAGATTCATGGTATGCACTGAGTGCCATATTCTCATCATCATAGAAGTCAAGGCTGGGCATTGGCTAGTTTAGATCTTGAGACTGGGGATGGTAACTTTCCCCTGAAGGTTATTCACCAGAGTGTTGAGCCTTTAAGTGAAGGCTTAAGGCTTCTTGGGTGATGAGCTCATCAGCCTGAGCATAAGGAACCTCAGGACTAATAATTTGTGAGAAGGGAGTGATTTGCTCCTCAGGAGAAGTGGGAGCTCTGATGTCTATTTCCTCCTGTATGGGTGGTGATATGGGGGCCTGCACATGTTGAATAACCTGTGCAGGGGTTCTTTGGATCTTTTTTGGTATGTGAGGGTTATTTGAGGCTGTGTGGGTGGTCTTGAAGTAGAAGGTGTGGGTTCAACACTAACTGGTGCTACCAGGTTTTCACCTTGAGCAATAAGCTCTAACATTTTTGGGACCAGGGTTGTTTCTACCTCTGAAAAGCCAACAGTTGACTTTCTCATAGTCTTAAAGATGTCAGGTTTCATCTGTCCTAGTTCACAGTTGAGAATATACTAAACATATATAGGGAATATATAATATTCTAAGGAGTCCAAGTTTGCAAGCAAATTATTGTACACAAATTGTGAATACCTGAACTTGACCCCATGAACCATCCCTTGGATTATGAAAGAGAGGTCTTCTAGAATTTGGTCCTAACCTCCATGCTTGTGAGACAAGCTGTGGATAATAACATGAAGGAGGTACTTCCACTGAGAGGAAACCTTCCCTTTCTTGAAGGTTCTGACTAAGAAGTCACCTTCATAGCCCATCTACTTAAAGGAGTGGTTTACAACAGATTTTGGAAAGGACAATTCAAATTCAACATCATCTAGTTGTATATGAGAGTTGATAGAGGTTGGAGTGATGAAGATTGTCCTCCCCTGCACTATGGCAGACAGTACCTTCTCCCCATCCATGGTGACCTCTTGTCAGGTCCTCTAGAATTCTAAAAGTTGATCCTCATAGAGTGGAGGATCAATGGTGAGGGAGGTAAAGTAGTTAGACAAAGAAAGAAGCTACAAATCTCTGAGAAACTTGGATCTTTCTCAGAGTTTAATAGAGCAACCTGATTGTGTTGCTTGTGAAGCTGCATGGAGAAATCTGGTTGGTTTCTGCGGTCAAGGTTGGCCATTTGTGGTAGCTTTTAGGTGAAGAAAGGTAAGAACAATGGCGGTGAATGAGAATTTTGGTTTAGAAAGGTTACAGATGAAGAAGATAGTGAAACAGGGATGAACCATTAGGTATATTTATATGAAATAGACTTGAGACAAAGTTGATGAAAAAGGATAAACTTTGAAGTCCGAATGTCGGTCCCACCTCTGATAAAGTGCCCAAAAAGGTAGTTTTCTTGGAAGTTGAAAATCTTCTAAAGGTAATTTGTCTTTGAAAGTTTTGTGAAAAATTTTCAAAGACAAATTTTGACTTTGGAAGATATTTCTAAGCTTAGTGAAAAATAGCTTCAGAAGAAAAATTACTTGTAGCATTTTCTCATCCGAGGAGTATTTAGTTTCAGAAGATATTCAGAGCTGAAAGTTTTATTCTTAAAGAAAAAAATCTTCCGAGACATAATTGCCTACAAAATAAATTTGTTCTTTAAATACACATAAGTACTCAAAAGCATATTTTTGGCTTCGACAGAAATATTGCATTTCTTCCGAAGTTAAATCTCTTTTAAGTAGTTATCTGATTTGAAAACTTAAAATTCTTTTAAAGGTAATGTTAATGTCTTCCGAAATAAAATACACTTGATAATTTTTCAAAATGCTAAGGATTATCATTTGAAAAAGATTTCTTTCAAGATAAACTGAGCTTATGTAGGTGATAATTTAGACAACTTAGGACATACACTTCTTTTTTGAAATAATATAGAATAAGTTTTTAAGAAAATCTAGTCAAGATTAATCATCCTAAGAACTGATATAAGGTATTTAAATCTTTGTTCATCTAAAGCCTTTATGAAAAAATCAGCATATTGTTCATGTGTGTTAACCTTGATTAGTTTTATCAATCCTTTTACATGATTATCTCTAATTAGATGATACTTGTGTTGATGTGCTTTGTCTTTGAGTGATGCACATGATTCTCTGTGATAGAGATAGCACTATTGTTGTCTATGTGGATGAGAGTCTCTTTGAAGTTGTATCCATAGTCCAACATCTGATTCTGAATCCAAAGTACTTAAGCACAATAGCTTGCAACAGTAATGTATTCAGCTTCAGCTGTTGATGCGAATACACATGATTGTTTCTTGTATTGCCATGAGACTATCCTTCCACCAAGGAATTGACATCCCCCAGATGTGGACTTTGCAGTCATGGTCCAGCCACTATAGTCATTATCTGTATAGACATACATATTAAAATCATAATTCTTTGGATGCCAAAGGCTTAGCTTAGGGACACCTTTGAGATATCTAAGAATTCTTTTGACAGCCACCAGATATGACATCTTGGGGTTAGCTTGATATCTTGCACATATGCATGTAGCAACCATGATATCAGGTCTGTTGGCTGTAAGATACATGAGAGACCCAATCATAGCCCTGTAAAGATATCCATCTACATACTCCCCTTAAGATCATATCCAAGGGAGTGGTTTTTGGCTAGGGGTGTCTTTGCAACCTTACATTCAATCATGTTGAATCTTGTAAGTATGTCCTATACATACTTTGAGTGACTTATGAAGATGCCATTGTTAACTTGATTCACTTGAATTCCTATAAAGAAATTAAGTTCCCCCATGACACTCATTTCAAATCTATTATTCATCAGTTTCTTAAAGTTTTTACAAAGCTTTGGATTAGTAGACCCAAAGATGATGTCATCTACATATACTTGAACCAACATCAAGTCATTTCCTATTCCTTTGATGAAGAGAGTTCCATCTATAGTACCCCTCTTGTAGCCATGCTGTCTCATACCATTTCCTTGAAGCTTGGTGCAGCCCATAAAGAGTTTTATCAAGCTTATAGACGTAATCAGAATGATCTGGATCTACAAAGCCAGGTGATTTTTTGACATACACCTCTTCATCAATCACTCCATATAAAAATGCCCACTTGACATCAAGTTGATAAACCTTGAAGTCCTTGGATGCAATAAACGCCAAGAATATCCTAATAGCTTCAAGTCTTGCTACTGGAGAAAATATAGCAGTGTAATCAATTCCTTCTTCTTGTGTGTAACCTTGAACAACCAGCCTTGGCTTGTTCTTGATAACAAGTCCTCTATCATCTTTCTTGTTTCTAAACACTCATTTGGTTTCTATGATAGTCCTTCCTTGAGGAAGAGGACACATGCTCCAAAGCTTTTGTCTTTTGAATTGAAGCAGCTCCTCTTACATTACTTCAATCCAACTTCCATCCTTCAAAGCCGCATCAACTTTCTTTAGCTCAATCTGGGACAAGAAGTAAGAGTATAGACAAACATTTTTATCATGGGTTTGTCCTCTTATTCTCACCCCTTGTCAACATCTCCAATGATGTTTGTTGTAAGGTATGACTTGTGGATACTAAGTTGAGGAATCATAGAAAGTTGATTAAACAGATCTAAATTTGAGAAGTTTAGATCTGGCAATGAAGTGTATTCCACCACATCAGCACACTTATCAAGAGAAGCTTGATCCAATGATTATGTGACATAATTGATATTGTCTTTAATAAAGTGATTGTCAGCATCAAGAAATTCTTGATGATTATCACCACTACCATGTCCTCCTAAATTTGAAGTTCCTTCATTTGTGTTTTGTGCCTCTAAGATGGAATTTTCAGGTACTTCAGATTATTCAGCTAGATTTGTCATTGTTGTGCTGATAGGAGCTTCACCTGCAGGGTTAGTTACAACTAGAGGTGAAGAGTATTCTTACTTGATCTTCTCAGCTCAAATCTTGGACCAGGATCTTCTTTTGATGTATTACCTGTAGATCTTAAAACATCTTGACAAGATTTATTAAAACAGCTGGTAACTAAATCAAGATCAAATAGCTAATCAGGATCAGAACCTTTCACACAAGGAGTGTGCTCATTGAAGATCACATTGGCTGATTCTTCAACTACTCTAGTTTTTAGATTGTATACTCTATAAGCCTTAGCTTGGGAAGAGTATCCAATAAAGTGTCCATCATCTGATTTCTCAAAAAACTTGGATACTTGATCTTTGGTATTCAAGATGGTGCAGGGACATCCAAATGATCTGAGAAAATCAATGAAAAGCACGGTTCATAAGGAGCCTTACCATGAGTCTTGACTACTAAAACTATGTTCTACATATAGCAGGCAGTGTAACTGCCTCTACCCAGAAGGTGATGGATAGTTTAGAGTCAGATAACATGGTTCTTGTAGCTTCAATAAGTGTCCTGTTTCTCCTCTCAGTAACACTGTTTTGCTGAGGAGTTCTCGGAGCACTGTTATTGTCTTGTAATACCTTCCTGAACTTACCATTTATGACCCTGCACCTTCCTGTAACGTAACCCTGCACTTTTATCATAAAAAGTGTGAAGGATTTGGTTCTTGAATTTAGTTCCTTGATCATATCTTATAATCTTTACCTTGTCATCACTTTGATTCTCAATTTTCAGAATGAAGTTCTTCAAGATCTCCAGAGTTTGATCCTTAGTTCTAAGAAAAAAAGCCCAAGTGAATCTTGTGAAATCATATGTGATCACTAAACAGTATGAGGTCCTTCCTAGACTCATTACACTGGTGGGGCCAAAGAGATCCATGTGTAATAAGTGTAGGGCATTAGTGATAGAGTTCTTTTCCTATGGCTTGTGAGACACCAAGTGTTGTTTCCTTTTCAGGCATGCAACATAGTGATCATCACTTGTAAACTCTTTCTTTAGCATTCTAGTTACCAATTTATTCTTAATTAATTTGTTCATGTTCTTAAAGTTTATATGGCATATTCTTTTATGCCAAAGGAAAAATTCATCACTATTAGCTTAGATAGAAAGCAAGAAACTTCTCCTGAAAGGGATGTTTCCTGCAAATCCATCTTGTACATGTTCCCTTTCCAGGGTGCTCTAAGGAGGATATACTCTTGAGGAATGACCACCTCGAGCTTGAGAACAATGCACTCATACTCAGTAAAGAGCATGTTATGTCTCTAGTCATAAAATTAGGATACACTCAGTAAATTATACCCAGGCTTCTTAATAAAGTTTACCTTCTCAATGCTGAACTTACCATTTATGACCCTGCACCTTCCTGTAACGTAACCTAGAGCATCTCCTCCAAAAGCAACTGGCCCTCCATCAATTCTTTCAAAGTTTTGGAGCAAAGTGATATTGCCTGTTATATGCCTGGAACATCCACTATTAATAATCCATACATTTTTCTTGGTCCTCAACTATTCCTACATAATAAAAGAGAGTGAATTACATTTAGAAACCCAAGCCTCAATGGTCTTGGGCTCTTCAAAATGAACAGAAGACAATGCAACAATAATTGATCCTATACTGAGACTTTAGGGATCATTTGCTGTTGTTAATGAAGAATTCATAGTCACAAGGCCTTCATTTATCCTCCACACCATCTTTTGAAGATTAGACTTGACCTTTAAAGCTTTAAAATATTTTACAAATTTGGAAGTTTTGGAGATTGACCCTTCAGAAAATCTTGCTTTCACTGCTGCAAGCTTTAGTGCTTCGGAAGCATTCCTTTCTTCCGGACCAAATTTTCTTCCGAATGTAATTTTTCACTTGTCTTCATTTTCATTTTGGATCTTCCAAAAGAAACATAGATTTCTTCCAAAGCTATCTTCTTCTTGCTCCTCTTAGAAGTCTTCTTCCTTGTTATGTTGATAGTACTTTTGGGATTCTAGATACAATCCTTGGCAAGCTGAGAAGTACTGCGACACATAATACAGTCAATTTACTTTCTTCTGAAAGTCTTCTTGTGAATGGAAGCCTGAGTTTGATCACTTTCCATCTCCATCCTCATCCTTTCAGATGTTGTAGCAAGCTTCCTAGTGTGAAGTTTGCCTTTAGAGGTGGATGGTTCATACTGTCTAGCAGTGTTACACAAGTGATCAGCCTTCCTTTCTTCACAGGGTTGAATTAGACATGAACTTGAACTCTTGGTACTAGAGTTTAAAGTTGTATCCTCAGTCTTCCCCACTTCAAAACCTGCAGCGATAAAAATTTGTTTATGCTTAGAGTTGAAGGTGGCCTTGATCTCTTGAGCTCTCTTTGATCTTCTCTTGGCTGCTAGAATCAAGTTCTTTCTCTTGGACTTTGTCATCCTTGACTTCTTTATCTCCTCAAAAGAATAGTAACCATTGTTAGAATGATCTTCTTTACTCTTCTCATATCTATCCTTCACTATCTCCTCTTCATCTCTTCATCACTAGGATCTATGGATGGAAGCTCATCTTAACTAGTTTCACACCTGGGAGATCTTACAAACAATACAGTGTGTGGAGGAGCTATCTCACTAGATCCCAGTCCCAGTTTGTTTTGATAACATACTTTGGAATACAGAGATGACGATATTATGTTCTTGAAGGTCTCTTTTTCAAAAACATTTTCTCTCCCTTAGCTTTGTTGATCACTAGCTCAGCCTGGCAATCAGTTAACTTGTTGATGAGATCTTTGATTTGAATCATGTAGTTGGTATGCTTAATTGTAATAGTTGAAATGGTTTTCTTTAAGTCTTCTACTCTTAACTTATACACGTTTTCAGCTCTTTTGAAATCAGATTTTAAGATGTTCAAGAACTCAAGATCAGATCTCATCTCTAAGTTATAGGACCTATATCTGTTTACTTTAGTAATGCACTCAGGGGTAAAAATATGTTCCAATAACTTGGCTTTATCAAGATCTGCCATCAGTGCTTGGTTTGGAGATACATCTTCTATGTGGAAGCTCCAATCAAAGCCTCCTTCTTCCACAGCAACTGTAGCTTGTTGCTTGGGCTTCTCAGTGTGTGGAGCTCTCTCAGTGTAGTTTGGCTTGGGTTGTGCCTGGCCACCATTTGTCCTGGGTGCCTTGCACTCCCTAGCAAAGTGTCCCATTTGGCTACAGTTGTAACACTTAACTTTACTTTTGTCTAGCCCAAAATTTTCACTAGATACATTGCTAGGAAACTTTCTCCATGTCCTCTTATAAAATTTCTTATCTCTATGAGTGAGAAGAGCCATTTTTTGAACTATCTCCATATACTCCAAATCATCCGGATGGATACAATCCAAATCTTCAAGGGTGAAGAGAAAGTTGCTTGCGCTTTCATCATGAGATATAAAGGCTTGTGATGATCTTGTCTCTTGTAATGGGCTTCCTTGGATGTAGCTCTCCCTTGGTGTCTCTGGGAAGGTGATGAAAGGGCCCTTTGGTGAATTGTCAGGGTAAGAGATGAAATGGTGTTGTGGTTCTCTACAATCCATTTCAACAACATAGAGGGCAGAACTCTGTTGATTACTAGAGTTGCTAGATGGATTTTGCATGTTCATCTCCATCTAGTAACCACTGAATATGCCATACAACTCAGTGAGAGTGAGTGTCTTGAGATTTTCAGTTCACTTAATGACCACACAGTAGTGTGTCCATTGTCTAGGAAGAGAGGACATGAACTTTCTCACAATATTCCTGTTCTCCAGTTTTACTCCAATATCCACCAGAGTGTCCATAATTTCGACATACCTGAAGTATTATTGAGTCATGATTTCACCTGTTTTGAAGGTGAAGTTCTCAAACTGCTACTTCAGAAGCTCTTTCTTGTTTTCTTTAGCTTCAGTAGACCCTTCATACATTAACTTTAGTGCATCCTAGAGTTGCTTAGCAGTTTTGCACTTCTTAAAGCCTCTATAGATGGTATTTGGAAGAGCAGTTTGGAGGGCAATAATGGTTTTATGATCTACATCTATTCCTTTTCTATCTTCTTCTTCATAGTAGTCAGCCACTTATTTTGGGATCATGCCACATCCAGCAGCAGTTGAAGAGGTGTATGGAATATAAGGTTCTGTGGTAACAAACTCCCACATCCTGCTATCTTGTGACTTGATAAATCCTTCCATTCTTAATCACCAAGTATCAAAATCATCAGGATTGATCAGTGAGGACTTTACCATGGTACCAATTTTTACCATGTGACTTGATGACTTTAATGCTGCCATTTGAGATCTTACGTGTTTTGTGAGAACTGGGGAGATTTAAGATGGTGAGATCTTAATAACAAGAGCTTGGAATGCTCTGATACCAATTGCAGGACCGGTTAAGGGATGGTCAATACAATTAGTCTCACAATAAGTAGAGTGTTAGAACACTTAACAGTTCAAATAGAGAACCGGATTCAAGAACAAGATGCAAAGAACACAAGTAACAGTGAGGCAGAACTCAAGAACAATATATATGGTTTTCAAGAATGTTGTATATTAATCTCAAGTTCTTTTACAAGAGTTACAATACATAAGTTCATATAAATTACAAGACCCTGAGATACTTTATACTACATCCTACAACTAGCCATACTTGAAAAGCCAGTTAGAACATTGAAAATAATAAAATCAATGTATAGTCAAAAGGCAGATTGCCTTTTGACTAGTGACTAAGACATGCCATAGCTCACATCCAAATATATTAGAAAAAGGATAAAAGTATATAAAGTAGAAAGTTATAGACCAAGACCTCAATATACAATTGCAAAAGCGTGGACCTTTTCACTAACTCATGCAAGTTGGTGAGTCTTCACAGTTATTGGGTTCAACAATTAGATAAACTGGAGCTTTCCAAATCACAATCACATCCGACTAAAGATCTCATTGTATGAGTTCAGAGACCAAGTTGATAAACAGAACAAAATAAATACAAGAAAAAGTCAACCAGACAAAGTCAACATCAAGATAAAAGAAAAGTCAAAATTAGGTCATGATGTAATTATAGTATAAATAGACCCACTAGTTCATTTTTGCAAGAGTGGTTCTTTTGTGTGTGTTTCTCATGGTGTGAATCACCACCCAAGGAGAATTCCTCCTTTGGGTGGGTTTGATTCCATCATTCGTTTATGATTCTCATTGTAATTTGTTATCAACATCAATGAAATCATAACATTATTATCATCATTCTCTTTATTCTTTGATTCACACACCTCCACCCATGTTAATTTTGAATTTTTCAGATCTGAAAGTGATGAATCCTAAGATTCAAGCTCAACGAATCTAAAATATTGATTTAGCAAAATGGTATCAGAGCTATTGGTTGCTGGGTTCATGTATTTTCAGATCTAATTTCATCTTTAATGATGTTTAGAACAAAGAAGAAACAACAAAAATGAAGAACAAAAGCTGTTGTTCATCGAAACCACCTTTGTTCATCAACGAAATACAATAGAAAACAACAACTCTACTAAATTGATATGATTTGAAGATGATTAATCATGCATCTGATTACTCCTTCAAAACTCAATGCAATTTAACGAGATTATTATCAAGAATGAAGAAAATGAAGAAATGAAAGTCGATGTGGCTGTTCATCCAAAATATTCAACAAATTGGATGATCTTCAAGCAGCTCATGACAAACTGTATTCGCACGTGTCTTTCATTCAACAAATGCAGGTATTCCTTAACTTGCAGATGCAGAACAAGTGGTTACACATGTGCAACTAATGCGGATGCATTACAAAAGAAATGTGGATGGTTTGTGAAGAAATGCGGATGAATTGTCATGAAATACGGATGCTTAGTCATGAAATGCTGATGCCTTTGGAACAAATGCTGATGAATCAACAGTTAATGCGATTCACTTATGATCTAACTCAACACAACAAACACGAATGCATGATTTCAACAAATTTTGGATGAGTTAAACTCAACAAATACGGATGAGTTAATTCAAATGCCGATGAGCTAACTCAACAAATGTGAATGAGTTAAACCAAATGCGGACAAGTTAACTCAACAAATTCGGATGAGTTAATTCAAATGCGGATGAGTTAATTCAAATGCGGATGAGTTAAACTCAACTAATGCGGATGAGTTAAACTCAACTAATGTAGATGAGTTGACATGCATGAAATGTGGATGAAGAAGGAACTAATGTGGATGCTTCTGTGTAACAACAAAACAAATGTGTACGTATCCAAACAAATACGGATGGCTTCATACAACTGCAGATGTTCTATTCAAATGTAATTCATCTAACAACAAACAAATGATGAACAGATGACTACAATAAACAAGAACAAAATGAATGCGGATGATTGTAACCAACAGACACGTCCATTTTGAGTATTCAAAACAAAAGAAAAAATCAACTTTGGTCACGCAATCATTGATTTATGCAAGGATTTGTACAACTGTCAGAAACCCTTTCCGAAGTTCATAACACTACAATCAACGATGATCTTTTTCACCCGTGTCTGACTACTGAGCGGAACAGATAGACGGACTTTAATCAAGGGGACCAATGATTATCTGAAGAATGTCAGATTATGAAGTCATTTCACAAATTCAAATGAGTTGAAGTGTTTTCAAGATTGATTTATGTTCCTCATGCAATTTATTGATGTTTAAATCCTCATCATATTCCTAATCCATTCTAATCCTTAGAGTTGTGATATGAACTATAATCCAAAAGTGATACGACCCATATCCAATACCAAGAAGTATTCTCAAGAGATTCTAACCTTTGTCAAAAATACATTAGGTCACGCTTAATCTGAAAGGGGAGAACTACAGTGAACTGTGTCAGAACATCAGTTGATCAAGAAAACATATGACAGAGAAGATCTTTAAAGTTAGAGTTTGGTAAGCATCAGTTTAGGGGGAGCATTGTTGGGTTCAACAATTGGATAAACTGAAGCTTTCCAAATCACAATCACAGCTGACTGAAGATCTCATTATACGAGTTCAGAAACCAAGTTGATAAACACAATAAAATAAATACAAGACAAAGTCAACCAGACAAAGTCAACATCAAGACAAAAGAAAAGTCAAAATTAGGTCATGATGTAATAATAGTATAAATAGACCCACTAGTGCATTTTTGCAAG
>BJCO01380573.1:0-10062 GCA_018326465.1 Flaveria floridana | reverse complement strand
TCTTTAATATCATGCTTTGTTTTGAAAGTTTGAGAGTGCTATGATATGAGGTTTGTATGTTTAACTTCGACTGTAGATACCAGAAAATTCATATGAGCCTTCAATGGTGTGCTAACTATTTGAAATCAAGTTAAACACAGCTTGTGCTGGGTAGAGTTTTACAAGAACAAGTAAAGATTTTAATTCCAGTGCGTACACTGACGGAAATTGAAGACTATATGTAAGAAGACAGAGAGGAGTCTCAAGGAAAAAGAATTTGTGATAAATTACCCTTCATGAACCAAATTGTTGGAAGGGAATCTTTACAAGAACAAGAAAAGTTAGAAGGGAATTTTTTTGGTTTTGGTCCCAGCATTTGCAATAATGCGAATCTTGTTTGTATGTTACGTATATTTGAAACATTTTTTCTTTCACTTTTCTGTCATTTTATATTTTTAGATTTGTGAAACCCCTTTCCTTAGAAGATTCAAGAGGCTAATGTCGAAATAAGGTCATAGCTTGTGTTTTAGCATACTTCTACTTTTGTTTTCACAATTAATCAACTTCTTTGTTGTCAACAAACCAAAAGGAAAACTGCAACACTCTCTTGGGCTTATGATTTCATTTCAGGTATCTGCCAGATGCATGTCAATTCAAGGCCTCAACAAAATTCAGCACTTGTTTTGTTTAATTTTTACAGCTTCAAAACCCACTAAATAACCCAGTTTGAACCACATTACATTCTGACATGCACAGAAAAATATCACAGATTTTAATTTGCAGGTCACAGTTTCCTAAGATCTGAATATGTGATGCTAATTGTTTTGGTCATTTGCCCATTTTTCAGCTGGTATCATTTATTTCAATGATGCTGTTATAGTGTTATTAGATATGTTTAAAGCATTAATACAAACAAATATATCTGCAACTGATCAGAAGCATCTCAAAATCAACTAATACTTTCCACTTGCCAATTGCTAACATCCATTCACACTTGCACTATGTATTGCTTACCTAGAATTACAAGAAATGATAGCCAGAGAAAGAAACTAGACCCCAGGCACAATGACACGATACAATACTGAAATAAGAGCTAAAAAGAGTGAGCTCAAAAACAAACAAGGAGAGAAGGTTCAAGCTGATTTAAAAAGAAGAAAAAACTAAGCAGAATCTAAAGAGGATATTGAAGCTAAAACACCATAAAAAGGCCTGAAACATCACAAAAAAGAACATTGGAATTCCTCAATATCACATTTACCTATTTTGCTAGTTGCAAAACTTTTCTTCTTGTACTTTTTCTCACCTTTGACTATATGGGTAAAAATCAACCCAAAAAACATTGCTATATTCTAGCAAGCATTTGCAACCCCATTTAATACAACATTAATTTCCGCTGGTTTAGCGACGTCATCTTGCACATTATCCACAAGTTTGACCTCATTAACCAAATCTGACATACCATCAACTGATTTCAAAACCACCCCTTCAATTCCTTCTTTGATCTTCTTATCTGTGATTGGTTTTCCTTCCCACGACTAAAAACACCAAAAACTATGTTAAAAAATCCCATAACCATCCATTCAGGCAAAATATTTAATAAAATCAACCTACCTGTTTCTGAAACTGTTGCTGCTTTGCCTTTTTCTGCTGAATTTTCTTCTGTCGATCCTCGTAAAACTCAAAGTCATCCAAAATGCATTGCTTGCTTGGCTGTTCTTTAAAAATTTTAATCATCTGCAATCCCTGAACTAACTTTACCTGAACATAGAAAAAAGATTAATCAACCTAAAAGCAATTTAAATAAAATACCAGACGTATGTTCATAATTTACTAAAACCATACCTCTTGGGTATCCCTGCTGTTCGTAACAGGTTTATTTTCATTGTATTCAAGAATGATGTGCTTCAACAAGCTGTTTGGTAAATCTTTAACAATATGCCACTTTACAGGAAAGCATCCAATCCACTTATCTTGTTGCCAATACTCTAAACTTTTGTTAAAATCAACCGGGCCCACCATCTCAGCTACACCCACGAATTGTCCACTTGTATTAACCTATAGCATTTTAATAAGTCATCATTACAATGAAAAAACAACAAAATAATATTAAAGAGTGACAGAAAATCTTACCGAGAAAAAGAGAAAAACAGGGCACCCTTCAGATTTCTGCTGAGCCTCATGGTATGCAGCATCAAGTTTTTTGTTTCCATTTTGTGTGCTAGACCAAACATTATACTTAATGCTCTTATGAACATCATCTTCACTATAAGACTTGATTATAAAGAACTTGGCATCCGCATACGTTTCAGGAAAGTCTGTCTTGTTGTATTGCTCTCTATATGGGGTCACCTTGACCTCTTTGACTTCTATTGACTCATTTTTAATATCATCAGAAGATGAAAAACTTATATTTTGACCCTTAACAGCTATTACAATTGGTGTTAATGGTTTTTGGTTCTTGGTGGTTCTAGCCCTAGGACCCCGGTTTAGCTCATTTAGACCATCATTATGTTCGTTGTTGTACCCAAACAAACCACCAGCTCGCACTCTAGGCTTGACCTTGTTATCAACACTTAACCACCCACGCCCATTAGTATGTAAACCATAAGCATCGATTCCATAACCATAACCAGACCCGTACGTGTTTCCATATTGACTATACAACTTGTTTGGGTACATTCTATTCATATATCCAGTTGATGTACTCAAACCAGACATTGGATATGGTGTTGGCTTAACAGGTGCAGGGCCAGTGTTTCCCTTGGGACCCACTCCATTTCCCACGCTTCCTTTAATTGTGTCACCGGCTAAAGACGGCTGGTCAGATATTGCAGGCGTTGTCTTCTCACCTTTAAGAGGGGAGGCAGTAGCAGGGTAGGGACCACCAGTTGGAGTCGATGGGTTGAAATATTGACTAGGGTATTGATAATGTTGCGCCCCATAGAGTTGACCATCATGTGGAGTTGTTGGCACAGGTGAACCAGCAGTAGAATAATTTCCATATGGTGCATAACTATAACCATAAACACCCTGCAATAAAAAAAACGACATTCAGAAAACAAAACGCAAATCCAACTATAGTTTTAAAGGCAAAACATCACAAAACATGTTCTTACATGAGCCAAATCAACTCCATCAGGAAACATATATCGAGGGTAAACATCCCAGTCATTTGTAGCCCCATCATAACCTACAACAAATGCATAAAATTAAGAAACAGGACCTACTAAACACGCAACTTATTTATCAACAAGTATCATATACCTCCATAATAATAGGTGGGATAATACGCCAACGTTGGATCCATGAAATCAGTGACCAAAGGGGTTACAGCCTTACTGGTAGGCTGAATCTGACCATTGCCAGCGTCCACAGAAGGCTGAAATCAGAATCATAAACACAACCAACGTGATTAAACTTGTTTAGTCTAAACCACCATCAACACAAAATGTATTAAGAACATAATCTTTGAACAAAACCACATAACACGAAGAACTGACCTTCTTAACGGGATCAGTTGTTTGCGAAGGTTTAGTTTGAGAATCCAATGACAAATTCTTCAACAAATCAGCGGCATCTGTTTCAAAAAAGTTAGCGGAATCCAGTTGCTTGTAAACAAGAGTGCTATTAAAGATAACAGAAGCATAAAAATGAACCCGGAGTAAAACCCTAACCCCAGAAAAGCGACAGATCTAATAAACCAAGATATTGCACAAAATTGCACCATTAAAAAGAAATTATACAACAACAGACTAACAATCACTTAAACAAATAGCATAGAATCTTGATCCCACAAAGAAAAACCGATTAACCCAGTTCAAATCGAGGGAAAACAATAACGAATGGTTGAAGAAAGTACGAGTTAACGGAATATACCATCTGCCGGAGGAGCACCGGCGGCCATGCTGACGGTGAACGGTAAAATGTTCAGAAAAACCCTAAAATTATAGGGGGTTTTGAGCAGGTATTGACGGAAAGAATTAGGGTTCCGCCGCCACAAAATTTGCGAGGGTTTAGGTTTTTTGAAGGAGGAGGGTTTTTGTTGGATTGAAAAGTAGCGATTTAAATACCACTACACCCCTCGCACATGACATGTATTTTCACTTTCTCCCTTTTGGTTTCATCGGGTTTTCACCTCTAGTTGATATTTTCCTAAACGTGCCTTTGGTTTTTTTATAAAGTAGAAACATATCTAGTTTTCATTACAATTTATATGACTTATTTCATGAAATCATTACATGTTGTCAGTTAGATTTCTACATAGATGGTTGCTTTAGATATATGAAAAAATAATAATCCTTACCCCAACTGGTTAAACTGACATGACATGTAAAAATTGGAAGGTCATAGATGATTGGATTCAAGTCTCACTCAGAGCAAAATACTCAGACTCGAGCCAGGGTTTTTTCAATAATGGTTTTCCTCCCGAGGGGGGTGGGGGTGCGGTCCCAACTGAAAAACGGATAGGTAGACCCGATTAAAATAACACTTATCATCCGAAGCAGGGTCGGCCAAGGTGAGGCTAGCCCATTTAGTAGAGGTTTTGCCTCTTAGAGAGGAAGTCCTGGGTTCAAACCTAGGTATAGTGTAACTTGGTGTAATTTAAAAGTATAATAGATTTGCCGTTAAAAAAATCCAAAACAGGGTTGCACATTTACCGTTAAAAAAAATATATGAAAATCTTATTTTAGGTTCTAGTTTCATGTTCTTAATTGTTTTTGTTGTTTTCTTGAGTTAACCTGAGTCTTGGAAGTTATTAGTGGTTGCATTTTTCGTTTCTTGTTAATTAAATCACTTATTAATCAGTTTTGGATATGATACAGGTATTTAATGAGAGCCACTTTTAGTGTTCACAAATTGTGATATTAATATGGTAAGAACAAAACATAATATTAATGTATATAATTAATAAAATAATCAATTTTAGGTTTTTTTTATGTTGATTAATAAAATCTTATCCAGACGGTTGTTGTCAACAATCCTTACTGGCAACTATCCATGTTGTCAACCGTCGCCTATCAACATCACCCAACTCTTTTCCAATCATATCTTCTTTAATGGCAACATCACCATCATCCACCCCAGTCTTTTCCCGGAACCACCACACTACTTTTATAAAGGATATTTGATTTTTAGTTGGAAGTTTTATATGATTTACAAAACAAGATTATTATTATATACAATTTGTATTAGGATTTTGATTATAAAAATAATGTAGAATTGACACTTCCGTAAAACATACACCACTACTTTAATCAAAGAACATTCGTATTTCACTAAAGAGCCAAATAGCAAATTAAGTCCAATAGATTCAAACAATATTTGTTTTCAACCTCATAAAATAAAAATTAGAAGAAAGCCCAAGAACTATTTTTTATATATCAAATCAATTGCAATGCGACCTTCAATATGGTCTTGCAACCTCTATTTAGAGATTCTAGAAATCAAAATATCAAAATATGATGAATAAATGATGACAAAAAGCAAACTAAACCTGAAATTAAAAGAAAATCACACAAAGATGATAAAGAAATGAGGAGCTTTGGTAGTTGAAGCTTTGATTTGATGATGAGAGATGGTCATAGATTTGAAATCTTCGAATCATTAATAAATTTGAAATCTTTGATGTGGTTGAAAGCTTCAATTTGATGATGAGAGACGGTCATGTATTAAAGTTCTTTTATTTTGTAGGATTGGGGAAGATGATACATGGACGGGAGTGAGTATTCGATGATAAGGGGTAACATAGTAATTGACTTTTATAAAGATTTCAATTCCTTATAATTAAAGTCACCAACCTAACATCACATAAAATTTTTAAAGAATTCATTACATAACCTCAGTGGCCTACTCCGTACATCTACCGAGCTGTTCGACCTTGTTTATATCCAACCTAGACGGGTTGGACTGCTCCATGGACCCCTAGACCAATTCTGCCTCCCGGGCTTTGGGACTTCAAAATAGCCGGCAGATTGGATACACTCCGGTCTATGGATCTTGCTGGGAATGGTAATCACATGCGAGTTCTCAAATCATGTAATACAATCTTACCTCTAACGACCAAACCTATGTAACTAAACAATATTTTATACACTCCTAACATTGTTAAAAATCGTATTTTTGTACACTAACTTACTCTTCGTAATAATGTTTCCGTTGAATTTGATCCTCACGGTTACATAAAGGATTTTCAGGATGGGACTTGGGAAGATCTTGTCCTCGCAACATGAGTCAACTCTACCCTTCATCGTAATAAATAAAGCAATCGCTTTTGTGGCTTCCTCCAAGTCCTCACCAAATTTCTGGCATCCACACCTCAGACATCCGGGCCAACCAGTCATGCATTTTTTATCTTTTTGTAATTTTATTTCATGTAATAAAAAGTCTATTTCTACTTTTTGTTATTCTTGTCAAATTGCAAAACATAAACAAATGCATTTTGAGTTCGCTACTTCGCATACTATTACACCATTTTATATCGTGCATTGTGACTTGTAGACTTCACCAATTTTAGTAAAACCGAATACAAATATTATATGATACTAATAAACGATTTTACTCCCGACACTCAATTTGACTTTTCCCTTTTTATTTTCCAACCATCACCTTCCACCCCACTTCCTCACCCGAATCAACCACACCCTTCTCACCCACAAACAACCCCCTCCAATCATCCACCCTCCAAAATTGCTACTGCGGCACCAATCCAACACTATTTGTCCCTCATGACAACCCCCATCCCCCCGCAACCCCCGCGTATATGCCTCCTCACCGCCACCGGCCGTTCATTGGCGAAGCTTCTTTGGGGCCTGGGGGCCCTGTCCCCCTCTTTTTTTCATCAATAGTGTTAATTTCAGCTCGATAATATAAATTATCAGTCTGGTAGTGGAAATTTTTTAATAAATATAGAGTCCGCCCCCTAAAATAGTTCACTTTGCCCCCCCCCCCTTAAGATTTGGTTCAAGCTCAGCCACTTCGGCTACTACCATCCCCACCCCATCATCCGCCACTTGCAGCAACCCTAAGACCTCCCCTAACTAGGCACCTTCAGCCCTAGGACAACCACCTAAACCTGCTGCCCCACAAGATCACCCACCCCCAACCACTTCTCACCACCCATTGACCAGCCAATCACGAGATGGTACCATTAAAACACGGTTCCCTGTAATCTACACACAACCTCACTACCCATCTAATCTCCCAAAATCCTACTTTTTTCTTTATCGTATCCAAACTGGCATGCAGTTATGAACAATAATTATCGAGCCTTAATAGGTAACGGCACTTGGGAATTAGTTCCTAGATCCACTGACAGTCATATCTTCAGGGACATGTGGCTATTTCGCCACACATAAATTTAATACCGATAGATCTTTGAAGTGTTATAAATCCTGGTTAGTTGTCAATAGCAAGAGTCAACAGGTTGGTATAGATTACGATGTCATTTTCAACCCTAGTTGGTTAAACCCACCACTATTCACACCATTCTCACACTTGCGGTGTTAAAATCTTGGCCGATTCACTAACTGGACGTTAAGAATACGTTTTTACAGGGTGATCACCAAGAAACACATGTTCCAACCACGGGGCTTTGTTGACTCCTCTAAGCCCAAAACATGTGTATTGCCTTAAAAAGTCTTAATATGGACTCAAACAGACACCCAACCCTAGAATCCGTAACCGCTTATATAACCCATTGTGGGTTTCGAAGCACCACAACGATTCACCTCTGTGTTGGTATTGTGTAGTCTTTGTTAGATCATGTCAATGACAGTCTAACAGAAGATTGACTTATTTCAGCATGATAAGCTATAATATATATATACATTGGTGAAGAATATATCACCAAAATATGTGCGATATATATTCGGTTAATACACCCCTCAGTTGCAGCAGGAGAGGATCGGAGGCAAAGACTGGACTTGAAGCGGTTGAATAGCTGTCCTGAGAGTCCTTTTGTGAAGATGTCAACATATTGTACAGTTGATGGGACGTGGAGGACACGAAGAACACTGATGCAGACTTTTTCACGAACAAAATGAATGCGATCTAGATGTGTTCAGTCCGTTGATGCTCAATCGGTTTTTCTGAGAGATACACAACACAAACATTGTCACAGAAAATAATCTTGACATCACGGACTAGGACATGTAATTCAAGAAGGTTTTATAGCCACATATTGTAGCTGCTGTGTTAGCGACACCTCGATATTCGACTCCTGCGCTAGAGCTAGAGATGGTGGCTTGGCGTTTGGATGACCAAGAAACTAGATTATCACCCAAAAAGACACAATGTCCTGTGGTGGAACATCTAGAGTCTGGCGGGGATGGTATCATAAAATACATGTCAAGAACTAGAAGTAAGGCTCCCTTGGGGCATGCATAAACATGCACACCCGCTGAACAACATAAGAAATGTCAGGTCTAGTGAAGGCGAGGTATTGTTGGGCACCTGCCAAGCTACTATATTCTACTATATCAGCTGTAGCACTAAGTTTTAAATCAGTGTCGGCTAGGGTGGAGTAGGGATTGCAATTTTGCATATGAGCTCGTTATAGAATATCAGCCGCATACGCCCCTTAAGAGAGAAATAACCCATCTGTTCTCTTTGTGACCTGGATGGCAAGAAAGTGGTGTGGATGGCCAAGATAACAACATATAACAACAAATAATGTCCTACAATAGCCTATCATCAAAAGCTGTAAGAATAATATCAACATACAACAAATAAGCTATGTGTTAACCCTTGACCGGTTCAGCAACAAAAGGGTATATGGGTTTGCCGAGCAAGAAGCGTAGATTTCAGCTCGTTGTATTCTTCACGAACACCCGAGATCACAAGCATCACAAGGTCTTTTTCCTAGACCGGTTCACCAATATGCAGAAGAGGTTTCATCACCCTTCATCCCAAGTTTCAATAATTGTGTTTTTAGGGTGTATTCCCTAGAGGATGTGTATGGTGCATGAGCACGTTCAAGAGATAGCCAAAGGTCTCGAGATGTAGTGTATTGGGCATTAGGAAAAAGATGTGGAGATGATCAGTATTCGTAATGAGCATCATTAGCCACCCTGATAAGGATCTACGGGTCGACCCAGCTGTTATGGGGCAGGTCCAGGTGGGTTAGTGGGTAATTGTTGCATCGGTCAAAAGGAGATAGTGGGATAGAGGGTTAGCGGGGTAGTTAGGTTTTTATTTTACTATTTATTCATGTTTACGTAGAGAAGCAGAGATAGAGAATTAGTATTTGAGTAGTTCATTTGTAATTGGAGTTTCACCCTACTCGAATTGGGTTGTTTTTGTTCGTAATTTCTAGTAATCAAGCAAGCCGACTTTTGGTATCTATCAATTGGTTCCATTGCCGGGAATATCGAAATGGCACCTAACACTCGGAGTAATCCCGATGGCAGCAAACGGTCAAACCGATGCAATCCCCGCTCAATTGGCGGCAATCGCCGCACGATTGGAGTAGTTCGAGTCACTCAAAGCAGATGTGGCTGCCCTTAAATCACAGGGAACAACTAGAGACAAGCCCAGTGGCAGTTCCAGTGCTTTGAAGATGGTGAGTCCTCATGGAAGCATAACCAGCACCGACCTTAAACAAAAATCACCTACCGGCTTTCAACAGTGGTAATCCGAGGGGCTGGATACTCAAAGCAGAGAAGTTTTTCAAATACTTCAATGTTTCAGATGAAGATAAGGTGGACATAGCCTCTATGCACCTTGAAGGGGATGCACTGGACTTGTATTTTTGGCTATCCGCAGGCCAGTCCATTGTCTATTGGGAAGCGCTCGTGCATGCCTTGCACAAGAACTTCGGTCCGGCCGATTTCCCAAATCCAGATGAATTCTTGTGTGCCGTCAAACAAACCGGCACCGTTCAGGAGTATCACCAAGAGTTCGCAAAAAGATCAGCACGGGTTTCCAACTGGCCCGATCATTGCTTACTAGGGGTGTTTCTAAACGGGCTCAAAGAAGAACTGAAATCGGATGTCCGCATTCATAAGCCTAGAACTGTTTACAACGCTATGAGTTTGGCCATGGAGTATGAAACTAAACAGGGACAGGCTCGAGCCGGTAAGAGTT
>BJCO01380564.1:0-11398 GCA_018326465.1 Flaveria floridana | reverse complement strand
TTTAGAGGTCGATTCTTACCTGGATTTGTTGCTCCTTTCTTATGGTTTGATGCTCCAACACCCAGATCTTTAATCTTTTAACCTTTGAAGCTTCAAATCTTAAGTTTTCTTTACTTTCTCTCTCTACTTTCTCTCTCTACGAATTTTGGTGGCTAGGGTTCAAGTGTGGAAGATGGTGGCTGATTAGGTGGGTTTGAAGGCTGATTATGGGCCCTAAATCACTTAGGCTCTTGCCCATAAGCCTAATTAGCCCATAACCCATTTCCTTCCTTTATTAAATACGCACAATTTAAGCTCATTATCCTCGATGACTCATTTTGACTTTTCGGGGTGTTACAAAGGGCATAACTAAAAATTCAAAATGCCCCTCATGAGTGCGAAATGCAGTCTTATGTATATCAGCTTCATGCATCCAAATTTGGTGATACCAGGACCTGAGGTCCAGCTTAGAAAACACAGTGGACTGCCCTAACTCATCTAATAACTCTTCAATGAGAGGAATAGGAAATTTTTGTTTAACCGTTGCATCATTAAGGCGCCTATAATCCATACACATGCACCACTGACCATCTTTCTTCTTAACCAAAACTACTGGTGTAGCAAAAGAACTGTGACTATCTCGAATGACTCCTAATTCCTTCAACTTAGTAGTCATTTTCTCAATAATATCCTTTTGACCAACCGGATAACGGTACGGTTTCTGGTTGATAGCTTGAACTTCTTCCTTCAATGGAATTTGATGGTCAAAGCTATGACGAGGAGGTAGAGTTAATGGTAACTCGAATACATCCTTATATTGGTCTAATAGTGAGAGGAGATCCACATTAAACTGTTCGTTTAAGATTTCAGAACCCATAGTAGTATGGTCATCCAGATGGTTCAAGTGCATACTACATAATTGAGCAGTAGTATGGTTCCCATTTTATGTCAACAACTTCGTTAAAGATTTAATAGAACACAAGGATAATTTGTTATCCTTAATACCTTTTAACTCGTATTGATCCCCATTAATAAATAATTGCATAGTCATCTTTTGAAAATTTCACACAATGTCGTTCAAAGGAAGCAACCATTGCACCCCGAGGATCATATCATAATTTTGCAATGAAATATAAAGAACTTCAACTGAAAACCACTTCCCTTGCATGCACCATTGGAATTGGGGACACATCTGAGTACAAGCTAACTGTTTCCCATTAGCTACACAGATTTTAAGGGGTTTAATATCAACCAACTTACACTTCAACCGTTTTGCTAAACGAGCATCAATGAAATTATGGGTCGAGCCCGAATCGATCAAGATATGAAGTTGCCGAGTTCCTAAAGAACCTTGGACTCTCATAGTTGGAAAAGAATGGCTGCCACATAGAGCATTAGTAGACAACTGTGGATCCACGTCCTCTTGGGCAAAATGCGGAGCTACCGCTTCAAAAGTGGAGGTGGTATTAGGTGGATCATCATCCTCCTCACCGTCAACCTCAATTACAAATACTTGTTTATTTTTACATCGATGACTGGGAGTGAATTTTTCAGTACACCAGAAGCACTCCCCATTTGCTCTCTTTAGTGCCATATCCTTGCTCGATAATGTTTTTGTATTAACACCAACAGAAGGAGTGTTTACTGTACTTCCAGGCTTCACAGGTGGAGCCGGCAGTAAAGGCAGTTTAAAGGCATTATTAGGTGAATTAAACTTAGTTGGACTTGGCCATGGTTTCGTGAAGCGTTTGTACTCGACATAGGTGAAGCAACTGCCAGCTTATTCAAAAGATTAGTATTGTGAATGTGTTGGATTCGAGCTAAACCATAAACTTCATTAAGTGATTTAGGTTGAAACATTTTAACAGGTCCTCGAACTTCATCCTTCAATCCTTTCAAAAACAAACTCACAGCTTGAGAGTCAGTGACACTTACCTTTTTCAAGAGAGAATCAAACTTATTACAGTATTTATCATAATCATCATCTTGCTTCAATAAAGCAATTTCCTCCATAGGATCCTGGTACAGTGTATTCAAAAATCGATGCTCGAACATATTCCGTCCAGCTCAATTCCGCTATTGTAGCTCCTCTAGAACGCATGAATGCTTGATGCCATTCCAAAGCATCATCTTCTAAATGAATCACTGCATAGCGAAGCTTCAAATTCTCCGGCGTTTCATCGACCGTAAAGAATTGCTCGCATTTGTATAACCATTCGGTTACTGATTTGCCATTGAATCGAGGAAAATCAAGTTTTCCTAAACGAGTCATGCGGTTCTGATTCCGATCATCGACCCGATCACCTCCATTCACCACCGGAACAGGATTAACACCTTCACCTCCTGATTTACGGTTGATCAACAACAGTTCAACCATAGATCTAAGTTCAGCTACGACTCGACTAGTTACCGATGTTGAAGCCTTGAGTTCTACAAACGCTCGATCGTGATCCTTCAATGTCTTGTCAATTTCCTGATTCCGAGTGTTGTTTGCCATCAGAAATCAATTACCGGAGCTCCGATGAGGATCGAGAGCTCTGATACCACTGATGCAAGTGAAATGGTAAGAAGAGAGAAAAGGGGAAGAAGAGAAGAACAATTCAATTTGCATACCACATCCAATTCGTTACAGTAGCTATATACTAACGATCGTAACGACTTCTAACTAACTCAGTACATTTACAGATAAGCCCATCATTTGTTACCAAAAATAACTTTCAACCCTCTACTGCAATTAACACATATCTGTTCAAGTGCGCTCGTTAACAAATAATGTAGATTGAAAGTCGATTTAGAGTATGTGTAAGTTTGTCATCGTTAAAAAATTACCCAAATGAACATGGTACGATAGATAAATTTATACGAGGTGAGGAAAAAAAGAGAGTTGTTTAAATGTATATTTGGATTTACGTTTTGGAACTTAAAAATTCAAGTTTATGCAAACATCATCTTAACAATCCAAATCATTCGGATAAATAGATTTTAATACGGATCAGGGCTCACATGCGTCCATGCTCAAAATACATACACCTGAAACCAACAAGTGAACCCGACAGGTTATTAGGTTGACTAGAACCACGAGTCAGGCTGATTCGGGTTTGATAATCGATCGCCAGATATGGGTCAGGCTAACACGTGTTTTCTGAAACCAAAAACGATCATTTAGAATGAAAAGAACATGAAAGCATTCGAATAAACAAGACACAAACACGAGTACAAGTCCGGGCTGATGCATGTTTTTCTGAATTGAAAACGTGTTAATTTTGAAGTGTAAGAACATGAGAACTTTCAAATAAAGATATGAACGCAAGAGAGTACACACCATTTCAAGCAACTACAACTATATCAAAGAATGGGCCTTTCAAAAATTACATAAAAGACAGCTTCCTCTTGTTTCTTGCCCCGCGTACATACAACTATGTTACATTACAAACCAACAAAGAAGAAAGCAAAAGTCGTCACAAATGATACCCTTCGACTAAAAGACCTGTTAGTTATCTATCGGTTAGATTAACCCCCAAGACACGATTTCCCCATTCTGAGGAAAACTTGTTTCTTCTTCTGTAGGCACTTGCAAAATGACACACACGTGATAACCGCCTTAAAAAAGTTGCCATCTGATTCGACTATATTTGAAAACCAGACCATTGGTATCTGACGGATTTTGAGATATTAGTCTGTAATTAACCTTCGTGGATCAAAAGATCCTTTGCAATTAAAGCGATACGCTGTTTTGCACTATCTGAACGGAGCCCGTCCACTTTGAATCCCATCTGTTATGTCCAGTTTACAAACCAAACTGAGTTCCTTTGCGATCAAACAAACAAGATAATTGTGAGTTGTGTGTATCAAAAGAATGACTGACCTCGGTTTGACTATCGGGGGTGAACCACCGCAAGAGAACACCCAGATGCACTACAGCCGGTATTATCTTGAAAAGTAATGGAGTTGTCACCTACAAAGTCACTTTTGTTAGTGATCCATCAATTTAGTTACTTGACAGTTTTGATCCATTTACTTATTAACAGGTTGATCAGATTATGCTTTATATCTAATGGGTATAAAGTTAACCGAGGTGTATTTTAAAAGCATACATCCCCCTAAATTGTTTGATTTAGATAATTCTCGTTATAGCAAAAAACAGTATTTGTTATTATATTTAGCACAATAAATGTGAATGTAAGTGCATTCATACCAGACTAAGGGCAGTTGTTCCAAGAAGCAGCATGTACAACTTCCCCTGAAAGGCAAAACCAATCAGAATGTATTAGGGTAAAATATTCCAACATCATAAGCATGCTTACTCGTCTATAGCAATAAATTAAAACCAAAATTTTCAGTATTGTCTTTCATGTCTTTTGTATCCGAACCAAACAAGTGATGATACAAAAAATACATGTGTTAGAGAACAACCTCAACTAGATGAAGGTTAGAAGCACGACTCAGAAGGACAAAAGCAAACTCTCCTATTTGTGCTAAAGACATCCCGACCTGCATTACACAATTTCCTGTTATTAATGACAATATATAAAAAATACAGTGTCTGAAATACTAATTACAATACGGAAAGACGCTGAATATTCTCTCCTTTTTTACTAGTTGTAAAAGAAATTCATATGATTACAATAAAGACAACTCCAAGTGTTTGTGAATTTTAACTAGCGCTCTATAAGAGATAAAACAGAGCCTGAACCATTCACAAGTCAATGGGTCGAAATTACCACCAAGTGCGTGTGAATTTTAACTAGCACTCTATCATAAAATAAGCTGCAAAATAAGTATTGGAGGGGGGTAAATCTTACAAGAACTGAAGTTTTGTTATTGTAGCCAAATCCCTTCACAACTACGGAAATGACTACTGTCTTGGCAATAACAACCAACAGAACTGAGGCCAACAGGATGTCAATGTGATTCCACAGAAAATGAACATGAATCAGCATTCCAATGCTAGCAAGAAATAGAGCAGCAAAGAAGTTGCGAATAGGTTCAACCTACATCATCAGGAACTTCAATCTATGTTTATGGACATTATATACTGATACGAACATAAAGTAAGAAAAATCCCAAAAGATTTACTAAAATCGATTTAGAAAACAAACTGGAAGGCCAAACAGATTGATCTTACTTGTTCAAGTGTATGTTGAGCAAGATCAGTTGTTGATATCATAACTCCAGCAGCGAATGAACCCAGCTCTAAACTTAATCCCAGCTTATCACTGGACTGAAATTACATAATAGATAATTTGTTTGGTATAAGTAGCCAGGACAAGCAATTAAACAATAAATTCAAAAAAGATAAAAGTATCAAGAAGAAATACAAACCCAGGCTACCAGCAGGCAAAATGCCACAGATGCCAACTGATACAGTTCATTGGTCTGCACAGAACATTACAACATGTACTAAGAAAAGGATCACTCATATAATTTCACTTAAATTTGCAAAAAAAAGTTAATAAGTTCACACCTGTGAGGAGAGGTTTATCATCAGTTTAAGGAACCAGGGTAAGCCCGTTCGTGACAATACTGATAAAACTGACAAAAATGCAACCAGCGCCACCAGCCTGACTAACTAAGAATCAGTATTATGATGAAATCAACAGAAATCTCCAATATATACTTAGATATAATGTAAAAATTACACATTTACATTTCAAAAGCATTGAGCATCCTATATATAATAAATAAATAGTATAATCAAACTATCAATAACTTACGATTTAGTCATCGATATTACTCCTTGTAGCACACCTGAAGTTCCACCAAGGACTGGAAGAAGAGCAAACAATAAACCAACAGCACAATCCTGTAAATGAATTAATAGATAAAATAGACTCAAATTTTCTATCAAGTCATGACATATAAGAGTAGAAATTAGGTTGAGAATAAGATGACTTGTAAGCCCATTGGATCAAAATCTAATTCTTAGATGCCATTAAGAGAAATTTGGCAAGCACCTGTAAGATGAGGGTCCCGATAGTAACTTGTCCATGAAGGGCATTTACACTATTCTTCTCCATCAAAAATTTTAGGACCTGCATGATAAACATTGTACGACATCCATTAACATATAATCAAGCTATAATGAAACGGAAGGTTCATGAGTTCCAAGCAAAACGATTCAACATGGTCTTACCACTGCTGTTGAAGACATTGAAAGAAGCACACCAACAAAGACGCCCTCAGAAGATTTTCCTCCACATAACTATAAATGTCATCCGATTAAAGAAAGGAAATATTTTGCAACTAGTCTGAAAATATAAACCTTGTTTAAGAAATGCGAGGCATTGAGTGTCCTCAAAGCCGAGGCACTAGGCAAAGACACTAGCCTCACAAACACGAGGCATCTGATATTCATAATGTACTATCAAATTAATTCTAGATGACATTTTCTACCTTGCTAATCCTTAAATATAAAAGTAAGATAATACACGACATTTACATGATTTAACCATATAAAAAGCATGAACTACACTATGTGTGTGAAACTGTGAATTTCTTATCTCCATGTACAGCTAAAATACCTCAATGGATAATCAATCAAGCTCTATGTACAATGGTAACCAAACAAATGAAGTAAGATAATACAAGAAATTATATGATTTAACAATATAAAAAGCATGAACTACTCTGCGTGTGAATTTCTTATCTCCGTGTACAACTAAAAACCTCAATGGACAATCAATCAAGCTGTGTACAATGGTAACCAAACAAAAAGCTCCATATTATAGCCCCTACAAGGCTGGAACACCACAAAACAACTTAATTGTTTTTATTCTTTCAATTATCTCTTTCTACATCACACACCAACACTTAAAACCATCTCTCTCTCTCTCTCTCACACACACATCTTTTTAGTTTCCTTTTCCATAGGCTTAACAACACCTCCACTAAGCATTTCTTAGGGAAGTTCATGGAAAGTGAAAACATAAGAATCATGCTGCCTGGAGCACTCCCACCATTCACAACAACCAACCAAAAAGGAAAAACAAGAAGGAAAAAAACAGGCCGGTGGTTTCCAGGTGGGTCTCGCTCTCTTGCCCCTCTCGATCCTAGCTCGTGGCTATCTCCTACCGAAAAATACCTGAATGCGCTCTCAAGCATTATACAGATCTGGCAGTGGCAGACTAAAGGGGCGCTTCAGCCAAAGACAACTGCTCACAGAATCACGCCGTTCCTTATTCTTTAAAGTGATTCCCCTAATGCCTAAAACGCCTAGCACCTCAGGTGTGCTTTTTATACCAAAATATAAAACCCATAAAAATGTAACTTATCTCCCAAAAGATGTTAAAGGAATCAAAAGGTTTATGCAACAGCTTACAGAGGCAGTAATTCCACATATGCACATAAATAGGAAACTTTGAAGCAGTCCTCCAAGAACAGCCACAGCTCGAACAACTTTAAGCTAAAATTATAAAACATTTTATTTGAGATATTTTCTTGCATTGACAACCTATCACATGAAATAGCTTTATCAAGAAATCAACCTTTGCCATGGAGAACTCCAGCCCCAAAGCAAAAAGAAGAAAAATTACACCGAATTGTGCTACCGTCTCCACCTGCATTTAAACATATGAATTTTAATTATCTTCCAAAAATTCCTCTGGTAAGGGTAGCTCTAAACCATTAAAAACAGATATTAATTGAAATTACAGGAACCTTTAATATTATTTATCATGTCAGAAACTCAGAATTAGATACAAAGTGACGTACTTGAACAAGTTCACTGACTACATCCAGTCCACCAGGCCCAACAATAGATCCTGCCAGCAAATATCCAGTAATAACCTGTTGAAGCAAAATGATCCACATAAATGAGTCATGGGAATATGCAGAAATAAGCAGTAAACCATTTTTAATGACTACAAACATAAACACAAAACATGGAATTAAACAGTGTTTCATACTGGCTGTCCGGCACAGGCAAAGGCAATGCCGCCACAAGTGGCAGATACAATGACAACAACAAGATCGGAGATTAACCTGCAAATTCACAATATTATAAATTGCTTGGATGTTTGTAATGTTGTTTTGGTAAATTATTTATAGGAAGACGGACATTAAATTGCAAAACTTACCTCAAGTCCAACTGTAGCACTGGATATTTTGATTTGAAATTGGATATTATAAAAACATTATCCTGAATAAGGAGCGAGGAAACATAAGTATATGACGCATTGACGCTAATGAATTATATAAAGGTTCTAGATTCTTTTACCTTTCTGTCAATTAATGTTGGTGTCTCTTCGGCTCCGTTGTCATTATCAATATTGAAAACATGATGAAGTTGAAAGGACCTACAAAATTTGTTTCCGATATAAGCAGTATTCTAATATATAACTTCTATATGAGAAAGTGAATATTATGAATGGGATATAAGTTATATAAAGGATCGGAATTTAGTTATAAAAAGATAAGAGCACATACTTATCATCCTTTGTTTCGTTTTTCTTGGACTTGACCCTAGCTACAGTTTCCAATACAGCCTGGTGAAAACACATGTAATGCAAACACAATTACTATATGGACAGAGATAAAGAAATAGGATGTCTTAAAATTTTATAGAATATAAATAATTAAAAATAATAATACAACTCAATCAATATTTTGAAGAGAAAAAAGTTCTTGGATAGTAATAAATTGGCTTTAGATGTGTGCACTACTATTTGCTAATCAAAGATTTATGAAAGAAGGAATTAAAGTTCTAAAAGTAATCAAGGACATGTGACGTCAAAAAATAAACTCAAGTAATCAGAAAATCATATTTTTATCTCAACTTAAAATGGAAGTTTAATTTCTTCTTTACAGTCTGAAAAACATTTCCCTCATGATGATGAAATGTTTAGAGATAATTATCAAAGTGCATTCATACATTTGAGAGTCTGGGACTATATAAAACCTGATGATACTAACCTGTTGCCCAGCAACACTGTTGTTGAAGCTGCCTGCATCATTTTCTGCAAATTCAATGCATGTGCAGAAAGTTAAAATTAAGAAACATGCATCAAAGCTTCGCAATTTCTGTGTCTATAGTTTTTCGAGTAAACCGAAATTAGTAATAATATGTTAAATCATTTCTACTCAACTGTTGCCAGGGTAATCACAGAACTAATGAATTATTGTATTAGATGATGCACATGCGCAATGGTACAGTCCTACAGTCACTGTTTTGCTCCAGTAACGAGCATTAAAAGCTACAGATCAACTTAATTCTAGAGGAGGTATTGGTGAAAGTATTAATTATGATATATTATTCTATGATAACACCTATACTTATATTATTCTATTATAACAACCTATACTGCTGAAATAGCAATCTACAATTAAAACTATATATAACACAAACAAAACTCAGCAATTTTCTCAGAAAATATGTCATCTAATACTCCAACTTATTCTTCCCTCATTCAAAATGAAATGCTGTAACTGCTGTAAACATCCATTATTAAAAGCATGACCAGCACAAATCTGCCAGATTCCAGTTATCTCTTCATATCCTTACAGTAAGCATAATCGATGTTTAAAAGTAGAGTATAGCTATGGATTTTGGTACTAGAAAGCATAACATAGCTATGATTATGAAAGATCAACTATGCAAAAACTAGTCAACCTTTACCCAAAAAGGTAGATGTAAAGACAAAAGGAGTAATAAAAGAATTTAGAAAATTAACTCAGTGATAAAATATTGGGCATCTATGATTTAAGTAAAGATCTATTGAAATGATAGTATTACAGAAAATATATTCAGTTAGAAACATTGGTACTTAAGAAGAGCACTATCTCTTCGGCTTATTCCAGGATAACACTTACCTTACTCTTGGCATCCACATAATCAGGCCAGCCCAAATGAACAAAAGCCATAAAGTATGAAAATAAATAAGACAAAATCTAATTAACATCTTTCAACAACATACACCTATTAGAGCTTTAAAATATGCATGTTACAGATAGGATGCGTAATACTGTCAAAGACTTATCCCTGTGTTATTTATAAAATTCATACTCATGATGGTCCACACTTCCACATGAACAGACTTGGATCTAGACGTCAAATATGATTCTTTTCAAGAAAAGATTATTCATGCAAGTACACTAAACTTGATAGCAAGCACCAAAGAAAGAATAAATGAAGCTATAAATCTGCAATCATCCATTTCAAAAGTACTAAATGTAATACCGAAAATCAAAATCCATCTCAGTTGAATAGATGCCAAGTAACTACAGACTCTCGATGCAAAAGCATTGACCACAGTGATGCTTCAGATTCAAGAAAACCCCTCACATTAAAAACCTCAAATTTAATGACACAGATACTCTGAATCAAACCTAATTAAAAGATCCATTACAGGTCAATTGACAGCACAAGTCAAACTTCAACCTCCAGACCAAAGATCTCAGAACCTAAGCAACAATGCGACGAATCAATCACACAACACACAAACCCTAAAACTTCGAATCAAAAAACGATTCAACCCTCTCAACTAGACAATCATAACACTTGATCTATCGAATTCCATCAATCCGACAACCCACACATTGCAAAGCCCCAAACAAAACCACCAGATCTAAGAACCCTACCTTCGTTCTGATCATTCTCCGTGAACTCCTTCTCCAGAGCACGATCGATCATACCAGCGAAGCTCCTATCTCTATCCGTAGCAGCAGAGCCATTCACGGTGGCGTTATTAACAAAGCCGTCGGCGTTTTCCACCAGCTGCAGCTGATCTCCGGCGGCAACAACGACGGCGACAGTGGAACAAAAGAACAATGAAATTAGGAGAGAGAGACGACGGCGGTGGTGGTGGACGGAGGATGTCCCCCTACTCATCGCAGGGGCGGCGACGGAGGATCCGCCGGCCGGCGTACGGACGCGTGTGTGAGTGTGTGTGTGTGTGTGTGTTGGTGTGTGTGAGTTTTGTGTCGGTTTTGTTGCAGTGGTGTTTTGGTGGTAGTGGAAGAGAGGAGGTGAGAGTGACCCACAGAGGTTACAAGTTGAAGGGTGGACACCAAATGTTTGTTTATATCACCATTCACCAGAGAAGAGAAATTAATGATGGATAATGCATGTGAGTTTTTGTTGAAATATAGGGGAGTGTTTGGAAACTTAATCATTAATTTGTAACTTATGTAATTTATTTAGGGTCCTAATAAATATACATCCATTATTTTAAATCGACACCCCTCTATACGTCGCGTATGGGTCCATACACGGCCCATGCCCGACGTATAGCTATCGACCATTAATGCGTCATTAATGTCTGACATTCCACGTCACTTCAGCCTACCTATACGGGGCGTATAGGTCCATATGCCACGTATAGGTGGTGTCGTACATGAAAAGCGAGTAGGTAGCTATACGCGGCGTATGGGTCCATACGCCGCATATAGCTGTCGGTGCAGCAGTCGTGGACCTGCCCACTTG
>BJCO01380544.1:0-10906 GCA_018326465.1 Flaveria floridana | reverse complement strand
AACTCGAAACCACGTTCCCATCACCCCTGTGAATCTTATGATGTCTATTTCGTTTCGGTTCATGTAAAATTCATCAGATTAGGGTTTTTGGCGGCCATGGCGGCTGCAGATTTGAAAATCTGCGTGCAGACCCGTTCGTACGACTGGACCATGCGACTGGACCATTCGTACGACTGGACCATGCGACTGGACCATCCGTACGACTGGACCATCCGTACGACTGGACCATGCGACTGGACCATCCGTACGACTGGCATGCGACTGGCATGCGACTGGACTAGTCTTATGACCAGTCATAAGACTGGACCAGTCTTATGACCATTCATGCTACTGGACCAGTCTTATGACCAGTCATGCAACTGGACCAGTCTCATGAATATATCATTAGTATTATCCAATCACACAAATGTGATAATTGTACTCCATGTCATACGAATGAACGGCGTTCCAGACAAAAAAAATAAAAAATAAAAAATAAAAAAAAGGTCTGGAACTACTGTTTGCACAGATTAGAGGATGAGCAAAGCACATTCACCTTGAGGTTCTTTTGTCAAATAAGTTCGGTGGATACCGCATTATTCATTGGATTTCTAGAATAGGTGATTGTAGTGAGAACACAAAAGAGAGAAGAGAAGATTTCAGCAGTCGGTGCTAATTTTGTGGGGTAGTTAGGAGCATCTGACTATTTATGGGCCAATCAAGTTATATTTGTCCGCACAGAGAGGATTCTCATTCTTAGGGGGAATCCTTGTATAGAGAAATTGAAGACGCAATCAGAAAGTGATGATGTGAGTAGGTTTCTGATGATGAATCTAATGCATGCTGATTTGTTTGATATTGTCAGCTGTAGATTGGAACCTTCAACCTTTTGCCCAATACACCGTATGAAGACGCCAGGAGAGCACAACGTTTATATATTGGGATATGCTGAATGTGAGGGGGAATTTCTATAGTCGTTAATGTTAATCAAGCCAGCTTGTGTGAAGATTGAAGCAATAGAAAAATGTTAATGTCATTATCTAGAAAAATCAGTCATATGGGGAATCTCACTGCTATGATGGTGTTCTGCACAGTAAACAAAAGCTATTGTGCCTAAATTCATTTTCAGGGATACTGTAGCAACCTGACGGATCAGCCACGTTGGCTAATATGGTTTTTCATTTGATTCTATTGGAAACCATAGCAAAGATTGACTGAAGATTGTAAGAGGTGTTATCTACTATTCGCAAGCAACGTCCAAGGGGGAATTTGTTGCAGCATATATTGTCATATATAGTGTGTCTGTCGCTTGACGAATAGTCTAGCCTTAATGTATTACACCTAATATGTTGTAAACACATGAAACTGGGTCATTCGCAGGAGCATATGCGTATAAGACTCAGTCGTACGACTGAGCCAGGAGAATGAACCAGTCGTGCGACTGAGAGATGCGATTGGGGCATTCGTAAGACTGAACCATAAGAATGGTCCAGTCGTACGATTGAACCATACGCATGGTCCAGTCGTACGATTGAACCATACGCATGGTCCATCGCACGAATGGGCCCAATCACATCTAATATGGACCGAGGCCAATATATACCAGTTTCAATGTGTAGAAAGATAGGGGTTTGGTGCCCGGGGCCTAGGTGCTGCCGGATGAGAGGGGAGATCATGCTCGATCTCCCCTTGCCAAAAGTCTTGATTCTTAAGTTGTAACGAGCTTAAAATCGTTAGGTTTTATCAATGAAATCGTTCGATTATTGTTCGTACTATTGTTTGTCTTTTGGTTTATCACCTTCCGTCAAGAACACGCTCGGATGTTTACTGATCCAGTGACCTCACATGGCTCGAGACAGCACTCAAGAAGGAATACCACACCAGATGGGTCAACTTCAGGCCTCAACAACCTAAGAGGTTCATACATAAGACCGAAGTTGATCTTATCTCTGGAATGCCAAAAGTAGTGCTGAAGTGGAGTCCCCCGCGCATAATGTCCAAGATTCCACTACATGAGATGCCTCAGGACTTCACACCACACTTCAAGTGGTGGTATTATGACTGGCGGATGGGAGAAGCAGTCATAGTTTTGCATAAAGAGGGCAAAATCGAGACTATCAGGGTATTTGACCCGATGTGGCTAACTAACTTGTCGGCTGAAGATGTATACACTCTTTAAAAGATGACACTATTCTATGACTCACAAGACATTGTACAAGCTCTACAATTCCAACATGTCATACGGCTCTGCTTCGCGTTTAAGATTCAAGCGGGAGTCACAAGAGAAGAGAAGTACAAGAAGTTTCAAGAGCACGTGAAGAATGTTAGAGATTAGGCTAAACTAGGTCCAAGGGTGAGTTTGTTGATACATCTTTATGTACCTAGTTTATGATCTTAAATGTAATGTCTTTCATGTCTTACACTGATGTAATCTGATGTAATGTGATGATTCAACGACATATGAAATGCATTTTGAGGTTTATTTGTGATTGATTATGTCATATTATCATTGTATTGAATGTGATTCACATGCATGAACTAAATATATAGGTTTCATGTTTTTTACATAGTTCTAAGTCAATAAGAACTTAGAAATGTGTTCAACTTAGTCATGTGGTTACTCATGCTAATGGACCATACTTATGGCACATAGGCATGAATGAACCATACTTATGGACCAGTCGCATGGCTGAACCAGGTAACTGGATCAGTCGTATGATTGAAACATAAGATTGATTCAATCGCACGACTGAACCTTCAGTCACGCGTATGAGTCAACCGCATGAGTCAGTCGCATGACTGAACCATGCTAATGGTTCAGTCGTATGAATGTACACTGAAAACCAATAAATACCACATCATTCGTGGAAAAACATAACACTTCGAATATTTTCATACCCTAGCCTTCCAGAGCGTTCTAAGTCGCCAATCCAAGTTCATAGTTCGTTCCTGATCGATTACAATTCGTTCTCACTGATTGGATCGCCAATCAAATAGAATTCCATGCTATTTGATCTGGTCTCACACAGAATCCGTTAGTACTCTATACGTACACGGTCCTAACACGGCACCAGCCTCGCCATTTCGTTAAATTTGGTGGTGTACTGCTGGTGGGTCATGGTTCCCGCCTCAAGTTGCAGGAACTCTCTCTCGAACTTGTCGAGTTCCTAGTGAGGACAGAATTCTTCAATTACAAATTGCTTTAACTCCTTCCATCGCATCTTCCAGATGGCCTTCGCACCCTCAGCTTGGACAATATTGTCCCATCAACACAGTGCTGAGTCAGCAAAAGAGTGAGTGGCGAACTTCACCTTCTGGTCTTCGCGACACTCACTGATTTTCAACACTGCCTCCATCTCCCTCACCCAGCGGTGAGCGGCAACAACATTACCATTTCCATCGAAGGTTGGGGGCTTACACCTCTTGAATACCCCATAACTACACCCTTTTATCATCACCCCCACTGAATCATCCTCCTCATCAGCGGACAACACGATCTAAGGCTTTGGCTATTCCTCCTCCTCCTTACTTCCCTTGCCCGTTAATCCCTTCCTATCTTACTTCTCGTTCCTCTCCTCATTCCTCACAGCTTTAATGACTTCGGTTACTACAGACGTTAAGACTGTCTACATGACCTGGTGCACCTCATCAGCAATCGCCTCCCTAGCTGAGGCATTCAAACTAGCATTCTCATTCTCCTCACTTTGACCATGAACCTCAAGGTTCTCTTGAGCCATCTCAGGAGTCTTAGCACTACTCCTGGTTACACGTGGCCCAGTACCACGTCCACCACGACATCTGCCTCTACAACCCTTGGAAGACTTTCATCCAGCCATTCCCTAAACACTATAAGATTCAAACATTAACACAGTCATTCAAGTAATAGCTTAGTTTATGTTAAGTATAGTAAATCCGTAATTACAGTAGTCAGTTGTGATTAGCCACTTACTTTACTCTTCACACCCCAAGCATTTCCTATCCTGATTACATCAACATCTAATTCTACTAAGAACACATAAGTCAAATAGCATGCGCACATAATACCAGTTAACATTAATAAAAGACATACCTGATGGCACGTAGCTACTCGGGCTGACATCCCTCCATTCGTCCCATTTTCAGTTCAAATTTAGGCTTTTGAAAATATTTACCTATTTCTCTTAAACTTTGGCTCTGATACCAACTTGTAAGGCCCTAATCCCGGGTACCTCACAGTTGGTCATTCATAGCACTAAAGATATAAAACATTATAAATTTCATAAAACAATGCAACAGAGTTAATATCAAAAGTCATCCATTCATTAGTAAAAACTATTGCTAAGCAATACACCCATGATTGTTATCAGTTACAAAAGATTGTTTAACTGCATTACAAAGCAATAGAATTATTAATCACAAATGGATGTCAGTCTTGCCCTATCGAGTAGCTTTCCCCACGTGCCATCCTCAGCAATATTTACCTGCCAACTGAAAACATATAAAAGTCAGCGTTGCTGAGTGAGTTCTAGTTTTAAAAGCGTTAAAATACCTTGAAATAGTTTATATTTGAAAATATTCTTTTTTATAAAACACTTCCTTTACTTTCGTTCATGAGCATTCATCATACATACAACAAGGTATTACCATTTTTCATTCATTCATTACCATGCTCATTATTTCATTTCGTACTTTTATCATTATCTTTCACTTTCTTTCCGGACCAATGAGCAATACCCCGAACATTATGCACGAAGCTGATGTTGGGCCTGAGGTCTATAAATATACCCCAAAAATTGTGCACGCAGCTTGACCCAGTCACCCAGGGTATGGTACAAGGGTCCCTGTCAATCTCAATGATTGACCTTGTGTGCATCCTTTGGGGTAGCTAACCCGCATCACAGTTGAGCTAACGACAACATGGTCGTGCACCTCCATTCATTTTGCTTGCAAGTCTTTCATTCTTTCATTTATGTTCCACTTTTCATCATCATTAATCTTTCACTTTATTAATGATAATACTTTACGTTTATGATTATAAACACACCACGTAAAATCATATAATATAATATGGAACATAAGAAACATAAGCACAAATCATATTCATGCATAAAATAAGAATTTAATAATCTCAGGTCAAAATTGGATCAAAACCCTAAAATCACAAATTTCTAAAAATTTCAGAAATAATTCTAAGTGCTCTAGGTGCATGGGCACTATGCATGCGCATGGACACTGCATAGGCGCATCATAACTATTTGGGTGCATGGCCCAATACTTAACAGATTTCCTACTAACATAGGCCCATGAACTATTCAGACGCATGAGTACTATTGGGGTGCCTGACCCCAACAATTTGGCAATCCAGACAAATTTCTAGGCGCATGAACAACTGTCCAGGCGCATGGACTACACTTGGTCATTCTAAGGCATGAACTTGGGTGCTTAGGGTATTGTTTAGGCTCATGGCATACACAAATATTTTCTAAGGCAAATTCAGGTGCATGGGCCTTATTTAGGCGCATGGCCAACCTATTTGGCATGTTTCTAACATATTTTCAGTTCCAATCATCATATTCTCTTATTCTAAGCTTAATACAACCTTCCTAAGCATAATAACACATAACAAACATAAAACATCATCATGTAAACATAAAACTTACGGGTACACATGCATAATAGTTATAAAACATTTTTAATACATTTTCAGCCCCAAAAACATTTTGAAACATGTAAAAGACGAGGTCTAGAACTCACCTAATGTAGCAAACAAGTAAAACTCCTCCAAACTTGATTGTTCACAAGTTCAAGCACCTAAAACAAACCAAGAACACAACCCGAACACTTAAACACATACATAACGGTTCTAAAGGTGAAACCACCAAGAATTCCAAGTCAATTACACAAGAAATACTTACCGAAACCCGAAATCTTCTTCTTTTTCTTATTGTAACCGAGAGAGAGTTTTCAGCTTTCTCTTTTCTTCTTTTTGGTCGACAGAAAGCGGATGGTTGACATATATGGGCGGCCATACCCATAATATATTAAAATATTGGGTTTTGTACTATTTTACACTTTTACCCCTATAACTTTGCCTGCTTTCCCTTTTTCTTCTAGATACTTTTATTTCTCTTTCCCATATTCATTTTCTTTAATTTTACAAAACGTTCCGGGTGTTACATATTGATAGTACTATTGGATTGATACTCTCACCCTTGCTTGTTGGTATACTAGTTAGTACTAACAATGGCCACGGACGGACCCTAGGGTAAATATGTTTCGACAAGATCTATGTGTACTTTATCGGTTTAGTTGTGAGGCTCATGATTATATATGATATTGCTTACTTATAACTATATACATTTATGTCCTACAAAAATTTACACAACATCAATTTTTCTTCATTACTTAAAAACCTGCAACCTCACCAACCATGTATGGATCTTTTGAGCATATCTTTTTAGGTAACAACAATCATCAAGCATAGCTAGAGTTGATGCGTCAGTAATGACCCTAAGAATTTCATAATAGACTTGTTCTAGTGTTTCAAAATTTCATAATAGACTTGTTCTAGTGTTTCAAACATTTGTATTCATTTTATGTTATCAATTATGGGCGTTATTACATTTACTTGTACCCAGGTTGTGGGAATTCAAATTCATTATATTTCTTTGACTATATTTGTCATGAAATTGACTAACTGCGATACAAGTCTCCATTTGTGATCGTTGACGTCATGACACGTTGGTTTATCATCATTAATGCATCTCTATTAACAATCAAGGTGTTATGATGATCCCGTCCGTTACATCCTCATGTTTCCACTATAAGCAGGGGGTGACATTAGGAAAACCCATTTTGTGTACCCCTTCCCCTCCATTTTTTTCATTTCTCTTTTACTTCCAATCATCACTCTTAGTCACCCCTATTGAACCTAACCCTCGTGTTTATTGTTCTACCATCATTTATAACCTAATCAACCAAATAGCCATTGTCCTTTTTAATCCTTGTGTTAAAATCTAGATTTTGGTTAATTGACTAACTTGTGTTGTCTAGTTGTAATTATATTAAAACAATTGTATTTATATTGGTATTGTAAATGTTAAAAAATCAAAAAAAATAATAAAAAGAAGAGAACAAGAAAATAAAAGAAAAGATTATCGTATTATTTGCTTCGTTTGTATCAGGAGAAATCAATTAAAAATGAGTAATTTTGTATGTTATAATGGAAAATCATTATAATAGCTCATTAGATGTATGTTTGTAATAGTTCATGTTAGTTTATGTATTTTCTTTATTTTTCCATAGTTGATAGTAAGTAGCATCTAGAGATTTCGGATTTTTAACATTTTAGCCACTTTATCACCAAATTCCATACCTTTAACCCTAGCCCTGTTATACCTTCAAAGACCTATTGATTTATGCAATTATCTTATGTTGTTTGCTGGAGAATTTGATTTCTAAACATGCTTATGATAATGTAGCTTCGTTGTGGGCTTTGAGTGATTCACATATACACGTTCATTTAATAACTAAGTGTCGAGTGTATCATTGTGAGAGGTACAAGTTATGGCATAGTATACTTTCCATAGACATTGTCAAGAATATTTTGATATTCGCATATATTGAGGAAATTTGTTGACTCGTTGGTTTTCTTTTTAAATGTTAAATTTCTAGAAAGTCTTTTATGCATTTGTATCTTTAGTTTGCTTGTGGACTACGTATCTATGTTTTTAAAGTCAATAGGAATCTTGTTGTATCGTTTGAGTTTTTTCATGAGGGCAGGCAAGGCTTAAGTGTGGGGATGTTTGGTATGTTAATAAATATACATGTTTATAATGCATATCTTTCCCATCTTAAGTGTTTTTTGTTACAAATTCATATTTATCTATACTTAATTATGATTAATTTAGATTTTATAGTTTTGGATGGCTATTGGATGATTATAAAAGAAAAAGGCAAGAAATGCATGAAGATTTTAGAAGTTTAGAGGATGTTACGGTCATGACTGATTCTATCATTACCAAAACAAGCATGAAGTCCCATTTTCCTGGGCATTATGTTCATGACTGATTTTGTACTTGCCATAACACATATCAGGACCCCTGTTTAAGTCCATTAATTTTTTTATCCATGCACACATTGACATATTAAACTAAAACACAAGAGTATTTAATTTAGGAAACTAGTCAATAGTGGATGTCATAATTAGGGTTTGCAATAAGACGAGACAAAATGTAGGATTATCGCCAACAGTTCATCACTGAAGAAAGGACCCACAATCAATGCGCCCTAGGAGAGCTGCTTTTGCTAAAACTCCTTCATTTTAGGAGACGAATTTGGATGTAAAAACCTTAGTTTTTCTCTATTCTTGAGGTGATTTTGGAATAAGTCTTTCAAGAGTTCAAGCTAGGTTGAAGATTAAGCATTTCAAAAGAAGACTCAACTCCACACAACCCACCTCTACTCATCTTTGGTTTGAAAATCTCTAGATCTATCATGTTTTCTTCCATTGTTTTGAGTTTGGTGATGATTAGGCTAATGTTTATTACAAGGCTATGAATGTTCTTCAATGATTGTATATCCTTGTTGATGAAATGATGAATTTTGTGGATGTTATAATCACATATTGATGGAAAACTTTATGTTTTAGAACATCTATTCATGAAATGCATACATGAGCGTGTGGTTAATGGCATTGGACTAGGAATGATAAATGAGGGTTGATTATTTAGTAAAGTTGAACAAGTGTGCATCCTTATACATATGTTTGTGATAACTATTGTGTTTATTATGAATATCTCCTAACTTAGTGTACGTGTAAGCATAGATAATGCACATATTTATTATTCGTATATTCATGTTAGGACATTCATAAATTGAAGAATTTACATAGCTATTGTTACATTACATGAATTGAGGTGATTACCTGTGTTCATTGTGTTAACTTTCAAAAGATTTATGGGTTTAGTATCCTTCATGAGAGTCCTAACCATCTTTAACTTTGGCTTTATAATATAAATGATTCTTCATGGCATAACTTTATGTGGTTATTATGTGTTTATCTTTCTACCTTTCCAATGAGTTATAAAATTAGATAACTTTGAAAGGAGTCTAGTTTACATCCATGTTTCTTACATAGAAGATGATCTCACCATAGGCTCATGTATGTTCTCATTGTTTTGCTAAGCGGATTTGAAGTCTAAGTGATATCTACCTCTAATTGATTATCTTCATCTTCGTCCACTTTCTTTAATTAGTTTAATTGTTATCTAAATTAGTTAATCATATAATCATCTTTCACTGTCTTGATAATGACAAAGACTTATTATAAGATGCTCTTGTGTCCACGGATCAATACTTGGTTTTTACTAAAAGCTATACTACTATCTGATAGGTACACTACCTATTGTGTTTGTAGTTAGTCATAAAATAATATATATATATATATATATATATATATGTGTGTGTGTGTGTATATATATCATATATAATATCTATATATATATATAATATATATCAAATCACATGTAACACCCGGATATTTTCCTTGTAGCCGACGAAGGAAGAAAAAGAAATAAAGTCCGAAGTCAGGGGACCAAACCCGCCAACGCACGAAAGATGGGCAAATGGGGGCATGTTAAGGGAGAGGGCAGCCATCTCCCCCTCCCCACACTTGCAAAATCAGCCAAAAAGAAGAGAAGAGAGAAAGAAGAGAGAAAGAAGGGAAAAAGGAGAGAAAAGTGGTGGTTCGAGCTCGAAATCCGTCACATAGCTAGTCCAAACGAAGCTCTTTACCTTCTCATTCTTTGTGTGAGTCCTAGGACCCCTCATTTACCTGTTTTCAACCGATTTTGGGGCTGGAACACATATAAACCCGTTTTTGAAATGTGTGTGTTTGACACATTTGGATGTGATTGTGTATAGTGTGTTTAGAGTGCGATTTTGGACTTGTATATGCTTGAATGTTGTCATAGTATGATTCCTTAAGGTTTAGGAGGGTTGATTTGGGCTTAAAATAAGTTTGGAAGCGTTTGGAGGTTGTGAGTCGCGACTGTAGTTCGGGATGAACTGCAATCGCTGCCTAGCTATGGCTGGGCGACTTGAGGGTCAATTGGCCGACTGAGGGACGATTGAGGTTCAAGCGCACGACTGAGGCTCAATCGCACGACAGGTCATACGACTGAGAGCCCAGTCGAATAGATGCTCAGTCGCACAGATGTTCATTCGCACGACTGAGAGCTCAGTCGCATAGGTCCATTCGCATAGTGTTCATTCGCATGATAAAGAGTCCATTCGCACGATTAGGGTGTTCGTCCGCATGGGTGCTCATCTGCATTGGTCCAATCGCGTAGTGTTCAGTCGCATGGAGGCCACGTGATTGAAGGGTGCCCAATCTCCCAAATAGGGTTGTTATGTATGAGGAGAGGCATAGTTTAATTATTGACCTTCGGGGAAAAGAGCATGGGTAAGTGATGATGTGATAGTTCCCGTAAGTTCATGTGAGATGGTCGTCGAGGCTTTAGAAGTTATGTTGGGCACGACGATGATAGTGTTGCACGTTTATGCATGATGTATGTATGTTATGTATGTATGATGATGCCCTGTATAGTAATGTTGTAGTATATGTTAATGTTCCTTATTATGATGCATGTTTATCTTTCCCGTGGCTTTACTTGTTATGTTAACAAATGAAACAAAAGTATTATGTAACGTAAAGTGAAAGATAATAAAAGAGGAACATGATGAAAGTAAAGGCGTTCGAAGAATTGAAGGCGAGGTTGACCCAAGCTCCTGTATTGTCGTTACCCGATGGAAGTGAAGATCTGGTGGTTTATTCTGATGCTTCCTACTCAGGATTGGGGTGCGTGTTAATGCAGAGGGGAAAAGTTATAGCCTACGCATCCCGACAGTTGAAGGTTCATGAGGTTAACTATCCTACTCATGACTT
>BJCO01380537.1:0-14840 GCA_018326465.1 Flaveria floridana | reverse complement strand
TAGTTTAGAGTAGGGTATGTATAACACCACCTTAAAAAAATTTGGCTTGTGATAGTTGGTCTTGGTGGACTTGTGATGGTGTGTGTAGGGACTCCCTACTAGGGAGGGAGGGTGAGTTTAAAGATTGTAGACGCTTTCACTTTTTAAATATGGTCACCGTTTGAATATGAGTATTTCAAAAATTTTCTGACACATTCACAATTTTTTTATTTTTTACTTATATGTTCTGAAATTTGATATTTATAAAATTTTAATAATGAGGTTACAGCGTGCCTATTATTCCTTACTTCTTTATTTGTTTTTTTAACGTATCCATAATTTTTTATTTTTCTCTTATAAATTTTATAATTAAATATTTTTGTCTTACAAGGTGTCTGTTATTATATACGCGCCACAAGTATAGCTTGACAGGTATATATAACTAGTAAGGAGGCCCCGCGTTGCAGCGGGGACGGGTTGAGGAAATAAAATAAAAGAAAAAAAATTATATGAGAAAATTATAATAAAATTTTATTAAAAAAATTAAATTTGGAAAACAGTAGGATGAAAAGAAATTTTGAAATCTTAATCTACTTTGACGGCTTTTATGAATGCGTTTCAAATTGTGACGCACAACATCGTTTGAATGAAATTGACAACGAAACATATATAAAAATAGCATGTTACAAAACAAATTCAAATTTTATAAAATATTTAATTTTAAAGCTTATAAGAGAAATACAAGCAATAATCAAAAATTATGAATGTGTTTAAAAAAAAGCAAATAAAGAAGCAGTGGAATAATAAGCATGTTGTAATGTTATTTTTGAAATTTTATATACATCAAATTTCAAAACTTACAAGTAAAAAAAATCAAAAATTGCGAATGTGCCAGAAAAATAATAGAAAGTATAAGTTTGGTTTTGATCTGTGATATTTGATATAAATAATCATTTTCATTCAAAATATTAAAAATATCAATTTATCTTCAAAACATAATTTGTTTCAATTTTAGTTCAAAAGTTTTATTAATTGTTGCAACTGGAACAACTCATGAAAATTATACATATATATATAACTTTTGTTGCCAATGAGTCTTAGATCAACTGATTTAGGAGGAGACATCTTATAATTTTTCAAAGTGGAGGTCATTGGTTGGAGTCTCACTAGGTGTAATATGCTCCAAGTGGATCAAGGGTTTTTACCACAGTGGGTCTTTGGGTGGTGGGTTTCCTTTGGAATGGTGGACGAGCCGGGTCACCAGCGCTATCTGTGTTCGTGAGCGTGGGTGGCCTTTCGCCAATGGGTTTATCACAGTGACCGGGGGCTTAAAAATTATTCGTTAACTGTTTAAAAAAATATATAACTTTTGTTGGTGTTGGGGAGGTTGAAAAAAAAATAATAAAAGAAGATAATGTATGGAATGGTGCACCATGTGTTAATTTTTAAAAAATAGGTGATTTTTTAATAGTAAAATGATTTTTACTTAGTATTTTAAGGGGTTTTTTTCCTTAGGTGTTCCGTTATCTAAATTAGCAGAAGTGGTAAACAACTCGACTCCTCCTTTCTCAATTCGTGTAAATGTCTAGCATCACATGAAAGTTGATCACTTACCAACCATTTATTTGTTTTTTATTTCTACTTTAACAAAACAATTTTTCTTTAATACTACAAATTCTTTCTTATTAAAACATCAAACTCATTACTATATATATCTCATTCATCAAACCATTCACCAATTACATCTTCATCACCTATTCCATTCGCCTTTCGTTCCTCCTGTTCGACGGCTTCATTAAAAAGATAAAATTTTATGTTGTGACAAACGTGATATTTTAGATTCAATGATATACCATCTCTTGTTAGATATATAGAGAGAGAATATAAACTATAAAGTAAATCATATGCGGGTTTTTAAATAGCGTGTGCACGTCGTCACAAGATACTTCACCTCTCCAATGGTAAACTTCGATTCCATGTGATGCAAGATGTCTAGGTCACTTCACTAGTGAGATAGCGGAAGTCAAATTTTGTACCACTTCCGCTAGTTGAGATAGCAGTATACAAGTCACACGTCACATCATCACTGAAGAACTTACAAGAATGAACTAAAACTAAAACTACCTCGAAACCATTTTACACTTTAAAAAACACCTATTATGACACCATTTGACTATTAAATATTTTTAATAATAGCCCATAATAACTAAAAAAGTTACACTTTTATCATAAATCACATGCATAGTGATTTATACATTGAAGATGTGTTATATGAGTTTTAAAGATGTAATGGATCAGTGCAAAAGGTTATTGAAATTCTAAAAGCATTCATAGTAAAATCCTTAAAAATATGTGAACATGTTTAGTATATTATATGGAATGATTTTAAGTGGTTGTGAGTGAATGAGAGAAAGTATTATTATTCATTGGTATATTGAAAGAGTCACCGTTCAATCCCTATAAATTTTTTTATATTTTTAAAAGCAGTTGTGAGTAAAGAATAGAGAAAAAAGTAATGATAATGGTATAAAAAATATTATTTAATTGAAAAAAAGAGAGAAAATATAATAATTTTTAGTGTAATTATATAGATAAAAATAAGAAATTCTAACAGCTCTAAATTACAAAATGTTGCACTATAACTTAAATTGGCAATACTATAAAATTACCAAGATTTTTAACAAAATGCTTTAGTACATCATAGATCCTGAAAAATACACTCGATTGACATTGACCACCTCTAGATCTCTCACACATGCAAAATTTGCTCTCTAAACATACAAAATAGTTTGATCTCAACACGGGTTCCATTCCTGCATGAAAAGGTATATCGACGGTTTGGGCTTAGACCTACGACTATAATCACGTCAAAGGTCAAACCCTTTGACCCGATACTAATTGTCAACCATGTGCATTAAAAGGTATATCGACAGTTCAAGATAGGCCCGCGGGCCACGACTGTAATGTCAAAGGTGAAATCCGTTGACCAGCTACTAATAATCAACCATGCCATCACTTCCTTCAAGATCATTGTCACTAACATTACTGATTGCTTCAAGTTCTTCGTTGTCGTCTTCATCAGTTTCCATGGCATCACCCTCTTCTTCAGACTGATCTTCATCACTCACATCTTCAAAAATAATAGGCTCCAGTGGCTCTTCTCCATCATCAACTCCATCTTCAACAGCCTGCATAAAACAAATTTTGTAAATAACAAATGACAACATTGATGTGTTTATGATCTCATATAACAGTCTGGTTTGCTTACCTTGGCGTATAGCAAGTCTAGACAACTGGACAGTTGGACTGCAGAATTGAAAGTTGAAATTCGAGATTCGATAAGCTACAAAAGAATTAAATTAAGAATGTATTATCAACACCAATAATGGGAAAACGGTCAGGTTGGATGATGGGTAACTTCTAATACGGGTTGACCAAAGGAACTTTATGTTATAACTGTTATCAACAGAACATAACGGTACTCAATGATTCTTATTCAACGTGTTAAAAACAAAGTACATATTACACTACTTATTTATAGTAGTTAGAAAGAACTAACAAACTATTTACACATCTAGTCCTCACACTACATTCTATACACTTTAAGCACAAAGTTTCTAAAACACTAAACATTACAAAGAATAAACACTAACAATCACCCCCTTAATTCTTGTAATCCGCCTACTCCCAGCTTGATCTTCATATCAGAAAATTTGATCCTCGGTAGAGCTTTAGTAAGCATATCAGCTTTTTGCTCTTCACCACTAATATGCCTTACCACCACCAAATTCTTTTCAACACAGCTTCTTATATAGTGGTATCTGACATCTATATGCTTAGACCGCCCATGAAACACTGGATTTTTCATCAGTTGAATGGCTGATTTATTATCCACATGAATCAGAATAGGCCCTATCTTAACATCAATTAATTCTTCCAACAAGCCTTTGAGCCACACAACTTGTTGTGCAGTGGCTGTTGCAGCCATGAACTCTGCTTCACAAGAAGACAGAGCTACTGTGTCCTGTTTCTGACTAATCCAACTGACTGGACCACCTCCATAGTAAAATACCATCCTAGTGGTACTTTTACCATCAGATTTAGTAGGTGCATGTGAGCTATCACTATAACCCACTAGCTCCCCTACACCCCATACTTGTACCATATCCCATGCTCCAATGTTCCTTTTAAGTACCTCAAAATGTTTTTAACAGCTTGCCAATGTGAAGTCTTAGGAGATTCCATAAACCTACTAGCAATACCAACTGCATAACTCAAATCATGTCTAGTTTGAGTTAGATATCTCAAGTAGCCTATTACTCTCCTATACAATGTCACATTCACTGGCTCACCATCCTCATCCTTTCTCAACTTCAATCCCGGATCCATGGGTATTTTAGTGGAGTTGCATTCCCACATTTTCTGGTCTTCTAATATCTTCTTTGCATAACCCGATTGAGTCAAGAAAATCCCATTATCTACCTACTTCACCTCTATGCCCAGATAGTAATTCAACAAACCCAAATCTGTCATTTCAAAACTAGACATCATCATGGTTTTGAAATCATCAACAACCTCTTCACTAGAACCAGTTGCTATAATATCATCTACATACACACCATTATCAATGAACCTTTATCAGACTTTCTTTTGTACACTGCATGTTCCCTTGGGCATCTTTGAAAGCCAATCTTAATTAGTGTATCATGTAACTTCTCATTCCAAGCCCTTGGAGCCTGTTTAAGGCCATACAAGGCTTTAACGAGCCTATATACCATCTTTTCTTTACCTGGCTGCACAAAACCCTCAGGTTGAACTACATATACTTCTTCTTTTAACTCCCCATTCAAGAATGTTGTCTTGACATCTAGATGATGGACTTTCCACATATTTACTGCTGCCAAAGCTAGAATTACTCTAACTGTCTCCAATCTAGCAACAGGGGCAAACACCTCTTCATAATCAATGCCATATTTATGTACATAGCCCTTAACAACCAATCTGGCTTTATGCCTTGTAACTTTGCCTTCAGCATTCTTCTTAAGTTTGAACAACCATTTCAAACCTATAGGCTTCACCCCTTTATTATTAACTAGCTTCCAAGTACCATTCTTCTCAATATTGTCAAGCTCATCTTTCATGGCATTCCTCCAATCTGAGTTATCTTTAGCCTGCTCATAGTTTACTGGTTCTTTCATGTGTAACAGCAACTCTGAATCACTGAAACTTGGAGGTTCAAAAGGAATCTTTTCCAAGATATCAGTCCTACTAAACACATCATCTAGAGTTGTGAAACCCTTAGGAGGGGTGTCATCATATGTTGATCTAGGGACTTGATCAACATTAGATGTGAATTCCTCTCTCTCACCCCCTGAGTCTTGATCACCCTCAATAGTTTGAGCATTTCCATTTACATCAGTTGACTCAAAGGTATTGATATGTTGATCTTGGGTGTGAACTTCATTGCCTTGACTCTGTGACTCTTCAGACCCTGTCTCATATGCAGAGTTGTTCCCTTGTTCCGAGGCTAACACATCCACACCAAAGTTGGCATACTTCTGGCTGGAGTCATCATGACTAGTTGTGTCCCACTTCCAGGGTTCTCCTTCTTCGAACTTTACATCCCTACTGACTACAATCTTGCCAGTCACAGGGTTATAGAGCCTGTATGCCTTAGATCCAGGTTCTATCCCCAGATGCACCATGGGTGTGCTTCTATCATCCAATTTCCTGACTTGACTCCCAGAGACTTTTACATAAGCCTTGCACCCAAACACTCTCAAGTGTTTTAACTTTGGTTTCCTTTCATACAAGCTCTCATAGGGGGTCATCTTCTCTAGTGCCTTAGTTGGGCTCCTATTCAGCAGGAAGACAGAGTGTCTCACTGCTTCAGCCCATAGGTACAAAGGCATGTTCATTGCTTTCAAGATAGATCTAACCATTCCCATTATGGTTTGGTTTCTCCTCTCCACAACCCCATTCTGTTGTGGAGAGTAAGGTGCTATCAAGAACCTTTTAATGCCATCCAAACTACACAGTTGCTCAAAAGTCTTGGATGTGAACTCTCCTCCCCTATCTGTTCTCAGGGCCTTGAGCTTGTATTTAGTCTCCACCAGAATCTGGGCTTTAAATGTTTGGAATGCCACCGGGGCCTCATCCTTTAACTTAAGCATATACACCCACATATGCCTAGAGTAGTCATCTACTAGTAGCATGAAATATCTATTCCCAGCAGGGGTAGGTGGATCCAAAGGACCACACAAGTCAGCATGCACAAGTTCCAGAGGATTCTTTGCCCTGAAAACACTTGTGGTGGGGTAAGAATGGCTTCTGTGCTTTCCCACTAGGCAACTTTCACATAGCTGGGACTTGTGACTGATTTTAGGCATTCCCTTCACCATGTTGTACTTGGACATGTTATTCATTGAGTCAAAGCTCAAGTGTCCAAGCCTTGCATGCCATGTCCAGGCCATGTCATGCATGACTGCTAGTAGACATTTGGGGAGAGTTACCTGCAGCTTGACTTTGTATAGTCGGTTATCAGACTTCTTTACTTTCAAGAGAGTCTTGCCACTCTTCTCAAAGACCCACAGAAATCCATCTTTCAACAAAATTTTGCATCCTACTTCATCTAGCTGCCCTAGGCTAAGAATGTTACTCATCAGTGCGGGTATGTAGTACACATTGGTCATTACCCTATGCTCTCTATTGTTACATTGGAAGCATATTGATCCCCTGCCTTTAATGACCACTACAGATCCATCCCCAAACTTCATTTTGCTTGTGATGGCCTCATCCAACTCAGTGAAATGGGTTTTGATCCCTGTCATATGGTTGCTGGCCCCATTGTCCAGGTACCAAGAACATGAATCAACCCCTTTAGGCATCTTCTTGGGGAATACATTTTGTTCTTCAAGTAGGCCCAAGTCTTTAGTAACTTTGGCCATTAGCAGGGTGGGTTCTTGATCCTCCTGAGCTTGGATCAAGTGTGCTTCCTGATCCCCTCCTTTTGGAGCTCTGCACTCACTTGAGAAGTGACCTAACCTGTCACAATTGTAGCATCTCATGCTTCTTTTGTCTTTCTTTGTGGAGGTGGCAGCCTCATCTACTTCCCTTATTACTCCCATATTTTCCTCTCCCTTTGGCTCTTCCTCTGTTTTCCCCAGGGGTTGAGGATCTTTGGCCTTCTTGCTTGGATTCACATCTGATCCTCTCCTGCCACTCAGCCCTTGTTAGGAGTTGACCAAAGGAATTCTTTCCTAGGGATGCTGGTTTTAGCCTCTCTTCATAGGCTTTCAACCTCCCTATTAGTTCCTCAAAGGTCATGGTGTCAAGATTAGAGAATTGCTCAATGGCAGCCACAATTGGGAGGAATCTTTCAGGGGCCGCCTTCAAGACCCTTCTTACTTATTTAGTAGTTTCAATAGTGGTTCCCAGAGCCTAGTATCTTGACACCAATTCTCCCATTCTCCCAGCGAAGTCATCAATTGACTCATTCTCAGACATAGTCATCATTTCAAACTCATGATCGAGAGTTTGAATTTGTGCCTGCTTCACCCTGTCTTCTCCAACGTATCGCTTCTTCAAGGCATCCCAAATATCTTTAGCGGACTTGAATGCAGCCACCTGCATCAGCACATCCTCTGATAAAGACTGGAAGATGAAGGCTCTGGCCTTCTTGCCTAGCCTGGCATCAACTGCATCAGTTGTTGGGGGTTCGATGGCATCCCAGAGTCCCTGGGCATCCATGAATGCTTCCATCTTTATCGCCCAAGAGGTGTATGTAATCGGCGTGAGAATGTGAATCTTGAATGAAATCGCATCGTTCATGTCCTTCAGAGCAACTTGTCTGTTCTGGTCCACCATTAAAACGGATCAAGAAGTCGAGATCAGAGGAGGTTATCGGCTAATTGAACGGTGGGTCAAGGCAATTGCAAACCGTCATGGTTGCAATTGATCTTGATCGTCGAAGAAAGATCGAAATTGATCGAGGGAGGGAATCGCTGGATCGAGAGCCTTTTTCGCGCTCTGATACCAAATGTTATCAGCAGAACATAACGGTACTCAATGATTCTTATTCAAAGTGTTAAAAACAAAGTACATATTACACTACTTATTTATAATAGTTAGAAAAAACTAACAAACTATTTACACATCTAGTCCTCACACTATACATTCTATACACTTTAAGCACAAAGTTTCTAAAACACTAAACATTACAAAGATATAACACTAACAATAACTTTATAGTTTCTAACAAAATCAAAAATAGCATTACAACAAAAAATTAAAGTTTTTGAATAAAGCAATTTGGTAGGTTGTGTGCATTAAATATAGACCTAGGCGACTATTTTTTGATCTCCCTTTTTATGATTTAACCCATTTGAGAAAGTTAAAAACATAACATAACCCCTACTGAACCGTTCACAGAAGTAAATAGCAATCACATTTTATTTATACTTAATGAAATTAAAAAAAAATAGTTCTGACTCTAGGCTAGTGCATATCAACTCAAATCAGTTCACCTGAGTTTGAAAGAATTGACATAAACTAAAACTATTACCTGATATAATGAGTTGAGAGCAATGCGAGATGATTCTTGAGACATAATACTGCTTGCATGTTGAAGTAAGCTTTTAAGCCATGGCAGTGTACAAGCTACAACTGCACCCCTGTTGTCACAATGTTAAAACATACAGTCAATAACCGCGCGCGGGGGGAGGGGGGTTGTTGCTTCACTTTTGCCCAATAAAATTATAACCATCCATCAAAATATATAGAGAAAGAGTAACTTTGACCTCTAAACACAAAAAGGGTAACATTCAATATCATCCTTTTTAAACATTTTAAGAAGTTAGTTGCCCTATATTGGGCAAAAGCAAAGTACATGGCCCAACGTACTCATTAGGTAAAAAACAGGTCAAAGAGATCAAAAGTCATCTAAAGTGTATTTACATGCTTATAAGGTATAACTTCTGAAAGCACTTAAAACGAATAAGTTATGCTTCTGTAAATATAAGAATTGTTAAAATGTTTAAACTATCCATTACATTAAAAAACAGACAATGTTTACCAACTCTAACCTGACCTGTTTTGAGCCACACGGAAATATTACCTATTTTGATGTATCATGCAACCTATCTCGTATTTAGTCATGCTAAAAAAGTTATCCAATTTTACCCGTTACACAACCCACCCATTTCTGCCAACTATAATTTGCAATATTCTGAATGGCACAACTGTAAGCCCAACCTGGATTGGATCATAGATATGAGGGATTCAAGAAGCTTGAATACATCAGATGGATTCAAGAGAGAAACTGACTTTGCAATAACCTGCGAACCAAAAAAAAAAAAAACTTGTGAGTAGATCTTTTCAAATTGATAAATGTTATTTGACAGTTCTATCCTTCAAATGTGACCTTTTCATTTTGTCTATATAAGCAATCAAGCAAAAGAGATCGGTCGTCCGCATGAAGAGCTTGTTTAAGCAGTACATGAACTGAGTCCGCACTGGGAGGCTTGGCAGGAGACATTTCTGCTTTTTCCTGGATTTCATTGTTATTGTTGATTATATTTAAGCTTGCCAACTTCTCACCAATTGTTGGTTCATCGTTATCAATTTGAATCTGGTCGTTTGAATCTACATGATCTATATCAACATTGAAATGAGTTTTTTTGAAAACTATCTGATTAATTTTGGCATCCAGAACATAATTGAACATAGAAAACAGAAACGGAACAAAAGAAGACACAATGAGATGTCCCAATTGTAGAGGTGCCAAAATGGATCACAATGCTTAATTTTTATATAGAACAGGCTGACCAAAAACACCTTTTGTCCATGGTTCATAAAAAATACAAAAACTTAAGTGTGTCATATATGAGTATAAATATTACTTTGTTCAGATAATAATGAAAACATTTTGATAACATAACTGTGATAAATAAACACTCCGATTTTTGACCTATTCCACCCATCTGACATGTTCCCTTTAGAGCCTTTTGGATTTTTAAACTTCTTGCATTTCTTCAACTGTTTTGGATACGAGATACAGCATGACCTGAAAATGGGTCAATGCCACCTCTACAAAAATCAGATCTATGTTAAAGCATTCCATCATTGTTCATTACATTGAAGCTAGCCAGTTTCTCACGTTCATCGATACTAATAATTTAAATATATCTAGAAACTTATAGCTAATTGTATTCGAGATCAAGAATGTAATCTAACAGAGAAAAGAAACATAAGCAATATGAAGGCCAAGATGCTGGAAATGTGGGGGCCTGGGGGGCTCAAATTGGGCTGACGAGTAACAGGTCAAGAACAATTAACCTTATACGAGTGATGGGTAACAGGTCAAAAACATATAATCTTATACGAGTGTCATATTAGATTACAGAAACTATTTTATGTCAATTAATAACGTATATGCTTTTCAGCTATTTTTTTATTTGACCCTCCCATTCATAAGTAAATGGGTCAGAAATGCCACCTCTACAAAAATGGATCAAAATATATATTAATGCTTACCATCGTCATGAATTACTTCTGCATTTTCAGAGTCTGCATCAGATGCAGGTCTTTTCTTGCCTCGTGCTTTTTTGTCTGTGAAGATGTTAGCATTGTTAGACCATAAGAGAATATAACTAAGACGGAAGAATAAAGTAATTAACAACAAAATCAAACTGAATTTACAGAAGAACATAAGTGGAAAAATGGACAGCTCAGGTGGGGTGGGTAAAAGGTTACAGGTCAAAACGAGTAATTTGCAATACCGATTTAAAAAGGCGGGTTGGGTTGGCCATTAACATCTCTTGTCTCTTTGTTATATTCATAAATCCTTGCATATTAAATATCATTATATATTGTAAATGAAAAACTTTGCGGATAAACCAATTCAAACGATTATAAAATTTTGAACATTCGGGTGGACCAGCCATATAGTATTAAGTGTAACCCATAACAATTAACAACCAATTTTTTTGGTACATGGGTTGAAATTTCCATCATACTCATGAACTTCTATTGGAATAATTTTTTTGTAATCATATCCAACACAGACTATTAAATATAAAGGAGTAATTGTTTTTCTTCAACCCAACCCCAGTCGGTTTCGACATGTACCAAGAAAATTACAACTTATTTTGGCAACTCTAGTTTAAAAAGATGATATAGGACCCTTAAAAAATGCAACATACCTTTTTCATCATTTACACCATTTTCAAGAATATTGCCACTTGAATCTAAAACAATATCCTCCCCAGGACTATTGACATCCACAATAGCAAATCGTGGTGACTTTATCAATCCATAAACGACAAGAATTGTAGCTTGATTGTCACCATTGATTGACAGTAATCTAGCAGCTAGTATGGCATCCAGATTTTTCTTGGTTTCTCCACCACTATCATTAGCTTCAACTATAATCTTAGTTGGATTTATATTTACTTGTGATTTAGTCTTCATGTTCCAAATATAGGCTATACCCGATTCTGAAACTGATAGTACAAATAAATTCTCTCCATTGGAGCCATTCATGCATTCAATGGTTAAAGGAAGATCTTTCATCAATAAAACAGGCCCATTGGTTACTTTTTTGTTGCCTGATTCATTTATGTGCATGCTTAAATTGTCAGAACTGGATGTAATGATGACATTCGTACCCTCCAAACTAGACAAATGAAGCACTGGGCCCTGTAAGATAGAACACAGATGAATTGCAGTTAAACTAGTCAGTTTAACCTGCATTTATATTGATCACTATAATTTGAAGTTACAGTATAGATCGCTTGGATGTGCATTTTGAAAGTGATTATGTGATAATGGATCATCTGAATAAGATATCCAGCCGTAATATAACAGTTTGTGTGAGTGGTAGGTAAATTCTCATAATCTAAGCAACCAATAGACAAAATAACAAAATCAGACATTCTTATATATTGTTGAAACGTTTCAATTTGATGTATGACAAATTATTTTTCACCAACAATCATATACTTTTTATTAACTAGTTGATAAACAAATTTTCTTTGAATCTATCATGTATAATTCAAATAATCTTACCCAAGAATTCAACAACACATCAGAATACTTGCTATTTGGTATTTGTAAAGCTAGTATGGAATTGATTACAATATATAATTAGAATCACTTCCTCCAAACATTAGAACCTAACTATTACAACTTCAAATCGTAATAATCAGATAATTAGCTTTATAAATGCAATCAATCATAAAAAACAGATGATCAGCTTTATAAAGCAATCAAAGCACCAAAGCTGATGCTCAGATTTGGATAATGAGGAACAAGTTGCATCAACTCTACCAGTCTACCTCTAAAGAAATTTTGGTAATAGAAAAGTAATAGCATACCACAACTGAAGAAAACTTCACTAGTACGTTCCCATCTTCCAAACTGATGACTCTTATATGGGAATCTGATGCAGCTAATATTTTATCATCTATCATACAAAAAAACAAGCGTCAAATAACAAAATAAAAAAAATCAAGCATTGTGATGATCCAGGCACCAAGTATTAAACACGATGATCCAGGCACCAAGTATTAAACACTCACCAAAAATATATACTAATGTAGAAATATACTTCTTTGGAATGTTTATTTCTTTTAAAATTTCTCCAGTTTCTGAGTTCATTTCACATATTGTGCCTTCAGTGCTGATAACAAAAAGTTGACGTCCTTTATTTGTAAATGAGAGAGCAGCAATTTCACTGCATAAACAGAAGTCCAAAACTTTAAATCCAACTCATAAAAAGAAATGGTAACATTAAAAAAGAAACTGCGTTTCACATGAAAGTACCAGTAATAATTAATAACTCAAGGATGGATCTAGCTACACTAGCTTGCAACCCTATAAAGTTTGTTTTCTTGAGAAAACGTTAATGTTTTGGTAAAACTTTACAGGCGACAGATTGCACCCATATACTAGTGAATTGGTTGTTTCAAGCAATGTTTTATCTCTTAACATATGCAGTTCAAGATAATTTGCTAAAAAGAAAGCAGGCAAATAGGTCGAAAGTTGCCCAAAAGTTTCCTAAATCATAATTCAAGATAGTAGATTAATAGGTAACCACTGAATGACAAAAAGTTTGTAACTGACAAAAAGTTAGTCAAAAAATGTTTTAGGTCAAACCAACCCATTTCATCAAGTAACAAAAGCTTAATCATTTTGACATGTTACCCAAGCCCTCATATTCCGACCACTACAAAATGTTGGATGATCATAGTTAATGGCTAAATGCTTACTGATTACTATTTTCTATGATCGCATAAGACCCCAGACCCTACTTTATGAGTAGGACTAGATATGTTGTTTGTTTGTTTACTATTTTCTGTGTATTCATTCTAAAAGTGATTATTCAAACCTAAAAATCAGATTCAGGTCATTTTACACTTGTTTCAAATTTTCAATAATACATTTCAGTCTGCAAAAATCTACCTAAATCAATTCAATTATATTGTCCATCTATAATAAGAAGAAACTATTAATCAGAATCAAGTTTTACCCAAACAATGAAGTTGGTCATTGGGACTTCTATTTGGACTCAAAGCCTACAAATTTTCAAGGAAAAAAAAACAAAACTAACGTGCAAATAGAAAAAATATTAATAGCATACCCAAGCTCAGCTCTAGATAATTTCCACTGCATCTTAGCATCAGTAGCATTGATAGCGTAAACATCACTTTCATTTGTTGCGTATGCCACCAAACAAGTACCGTTTTCTTTTCTACGCTGAGAATTAAAAGAATTCCAATAAATTATACACTCATGATTCAAGACTGGGTAACAGATCAAAGAGGTCTGCGTCATCACATGCCAAGTTGGTTTGACCATAAAACGCTTTCTGCTTAAAAAATAATTTTGTTAAGAATAATTATTGTTAAGTATGCAAACAAAAAGACTACAATGGTAGTATAAAAGGTATCAACTAAACAACTTGATTTAGAACTTTTAAGCTTTGAAATTACTCTTTGCAGTTTTAAAAACTAAAAAAACTGTTTGACTCACTTCCTATTGAATACTTTTTATTTCACTCGTTTGAGGTTAGGGATAAGACAACCCAAATCGACCCATTCATTGGTATACAAATCGTAATCGCCTCCTCTAACTGAAAGACATAGATCTAGCAAAATAATAACTGTGATACACTATATTACCTTCTTTCCAACAAAGGTACATGCAATACAAGCATACTCAACACCATCATGTCTGCTTGGATGCTTCCACTCAGATAAAAGATTTCCATCACTTGTGTTCCAGACCTTCAAGATTCATGAAACCTTTAGTTCTTAAAGTCCATGAAATTATATAAATATATCGAGCTCCTGAATTGAAATTCATAAAGACTATCAGCTTTGCATATAACACAACATATTACAACTAATCTAAGAGTTCGCCCAAAAGAAGCCAGAATTTAGGAGTAAAGAAGAAGAGCATTCAAGACTGAAGACTCCTCGTTCCAAAAAGATACACGTTCAGCGTATTTGGATGTGCATTTCCAAAATAGATGTCTAGATAAATCTGAACAATAATCAGTTGGCTGAAACACCTCATATCCCAATACAAGTTAAAAATCAACATCCAAACACCATTCAACTTCTTATAAGAAAGGAGTTTTATTTGCATCCTTACAAGGCTTAAGGCTCCGAGAAATAACCTAAGTACAAAGTTACTGTTGTTTTGAAGAAATGAAAGAGAGGATAAGAGAGGATAATTGGGGAAGATTATTCCTTTCATTAACCAAAGACTATTTAAGCTAAGTACAAAGCACTAACTAACTAACCATCTTAACAAACAATTAACTAACTAAAGACTAACTAACAAAGTACAAGATAAAT
>BJCO01380498.1:0-10052 GCA_018326465.1 Flaveria floridana | reverse complement strand
TATATATATATATATAAGTATCCGTAAACCACAATTACGGATTCAAGAAGAAGTGTGGTCAACTAACGCCTCGCGGTCAATTAACGGGGAAACACATTTAGTAAACGGAAATTGTTTCCATAAACCACAATTACGGATTCAATCATTAAAATAAGTGATTCCGTAGACATTATCTACGAAACATCTACTTTTCAAAATCTTTCAAAAATCAATCTATAAACCATCACATCTTCCAAAAAAACACTCACTTTAAAAAAAAATCAATAAAAGATAGAGAAAAGTGGCCCAAAATTTATATCTTCTTCATTTTAACTTCTTGGAGTCTAACATGCTCAAAGGATTGTATCAATTGTGCTTAAGGGTGTTTAGTGTTCGATTTAAAACCGTGAAACAACTCAAATTGTTCATTTACTTGGTTTCATGGATGGTTTCTCTTCTTTATTTTCAGTCGACCAGTTTCAAAAACTTTAAACCATAGCAAACGATTTGGGTTGTGGTTTATGCCGAAAACAATCGTATAAAACCATAGCGAGCAGACAGTTTCAAGAATAATTTCTAACATGAAGTTATTTGTTCTTTCGTGATGTTAAAATTCTGACTTCTTCCATCGGAATGTTCGTTTCTTTAGTCAGATTCGTGATTACCTTCATCATAATACTAGCCTCTTCAGTTAGAATCTTTGTTTCTTCCATCAGAGTCTTCGATTCTTCTGTTAGATTACGTCAAACTTGATTACATTGTGTTTCGACGACACTTTCTCTTTTAGTATCCTAACAATAACTTACGTATATAAGCCTATATTTAACCTAAACAAAACCCATACACACTATGACTCAAACTCTAACTTAGATAAACTCAAGATTTAAATAAAATAAAACTCCAACTAACTAGCTTAATCAAACATGACAAACATACTAACAAATAAATAACTCATCAAACTAATAATGCTCGTAACTTATCTTCTGGAAATCAAAACCGCCATCAAAACTCGACACTTTTAAACCGAATTTCAAAAATGACTGTTTTAGATCCTAGTGTTAATACATATAACATAGAAGACATGGAAATCGATTCACTGGTGGCCAAGTCGGTACCTACAAGATGTTTTAACCATTGAAGTACAAGTAAAAATTTGATGATACAATGTGTACTGTTCATACATAAGAATCAGTTTAAAATGAACACTAGTTACCCTTGGGAACAGAAGGGTCTTGTTGGCATGGTTAGTGGCCAAATTGTTACGCCTGTTGCCTGAAATGAGCAATGCATACAAATATCAGCAAGTTAACATATTGATGCATACACGCGATATTTGAACCATAATATTGCTAACTTTGTCATATAGTTTAATACTATCTAGTTACAATCAATGATAAACAGGAATACAACAAAGGACAAAGACATCAGTTAGAAGGACATGAATACCAAGAAAAATCAAGTAGAAATTCAGTTAAGTTATGATGAAATAACAAATCCATATTAAAGCAATCTTGTTAAGCAAAAAAAGAACCGAATACCGATTCATGAGCACTGCAGAGTTGTTTCTATGAAGCAGTAAAGCTAAAAGAAAAAACCAATGACAACTGAGAATGAGTATTCCATCAGAAAAGCATGGTTGGTTTGCAAGATTCAAACCAACCAAGGACAACTACTAAATTTTATCGACGACCCATTAAAGAACATATGTGAATTATAGAAGTAAAACAAAAATAATATTCACAAAAAGAATACCTGAAAAGGCAGCACCGAACAAGGCGTTCTTTGACCATAGAATCTGACCATTGCAATGCCTCCCACCAGTCTTGATCCACTTCAATGTTCCGAAGCAGCATTGCACTGTTTCTATCAAAAGGCAATTCTTTCAATGCGTGACAATCTTTTACCTTAAAGCTCTCTAATGAAGTCCAATCTAGTCTGGTGCTTATTTTACTTAAACTTGGCATGTTACCAAGAATCAGTGTTCTTAACTTTGGGATAGCATATGGGCTAACATATTGAGAACACATAACTACCTCTTCGACCCTACCACAGTCTTGTACTTCTAGATATTCAAGCTCTTCAAGTTGCTGCACTATAGCATTGCAAAATACAATTTTCATCATCGGGCATTTACGTAGAACCAGAGTCTTCAGTTTGGATAGGCTTCCCGGTTGCAGACGGCCTTCCCATATTCTTTCCAATTTAGGCATGTTCTTTGCATCCAACCTTTCCAAATTAGGCAATAATGATTTGTTCTGTGTATGACAACCTCCTACAATTGTCTTCATGTTGTTGCAACTCTCTATTAGACAACCTTTGACATTATCCATGTGCTCAATGACATTGCTAGATAGGTACTCAATGCCATTGTGGTTGATCAACTCAAATGCATGTACTTTGCTAAGTACATTATTAATAGCATCGTTTTCGCCACTTCCACTGTAACACTTTAGGTACCTATCATAACGGTAGAATTCAGGGATTTCAGGGGCACAGGACATGAAACATCCGATGTAAATTTGAAAAGAACTAGCTTCAAGATCTTTCCTATGTTTGAGAAAACTTATAAGGTGGCGTTCATTAGGTACATAAATCTTCACGGTTTCATCAACTACACTTATCACATCTATAACCCTGTCGTTAAAACGAAATTGGAAAGAATTCAGCCCCGACAGGCTGCTTACTTTTTCGACTACATCTTCAATCAAAGTATTACACCAATCTTCCATTTCTGAATCCACATCAATGATCAATTCTTCAAGTCCTGATAATTTAAAAATCACATCATAGTTGTCTTGTGTTGACATAGTAAAGGACACTAACAAACGCTTTATTCGAGTTAAGCCTAAAATCTGATGCGGTAATTTACAAACTCCACTGCCACGAATATCAAGCACTTCAAGAGACTTAAGTTGGCCTATAAAATCAGGAAGCTCTTTTAACACACTACAACCATTCAAATATAAAACTTTAAGATTTGATAGCCTGTATATCGATGATGGCAGTGTCATGATCTCTGTCATGTAAAGATCTAAAACCAAAAGGCTAGGCATGTGTTGAAAGAACGAATCAGGAATCTTTTTATGTTTCGAATACTTCTGGACAAAAAGCGTGGAAAGCTGAGATGAACGAGGGGCATCGGGTAAGTTATCAAGCGAGTTGTTGGCCAAAGAGATCCATTCCTTATCTGCCCACAAATCAACACACTGACGCTTTGGAATAACGCCATTGACTTTTGGTCGGATCTCACTTGTTTTCACCATACATCTATCTTTCCTGTCTTCAGACAAAAGATTTAGTGCTGCTGCTCGAATCAACTTATGCATTGTTACATACTGGCCTGTTGCACCTTCCTCAAGTAAAATTACATTTTGGAGGTGACGCAATATATTTCGTCCACCAATTTTTGCATCATCACTACCCTTAAGAAACTTCTCAGCCTCCCAGCAATCTAATAAGCCCTCTGTTGAAATTTCAGTGTCTTCCGGATACAATGCACTGTAAAGAAAACATGGTTTATGTTCTTGATCCAAGTGATCACAACAGAATTTAAGCAAGTCTTTCATCGGCTCATTATTTCCTTTTTCAGGCCACCTTCTTAATGTCTGTAACCCGTCACTCCAACTTATCTCACTTGGTTCATGGTTTTCTATAGATTTGAAGATACGCACTGCCATTTTTATCATCAATGGATGACCGCCACACAGAGAAACAGCTTTGTGAGCCATGCGTTCAAGCTGTGGCTTATTTTTAACACCATTGGGGAGAGACAATAGCCTATGGAACATGTTCCATGACTCACTTTGAGACAACTTCTTCACTTCAATACTGGAACATGAAGGAAGCCGAACATGACGGTATTTGGTTGTCATGACTGTTTTGCTGCCTTTTGCACCTGCAGGAATGCCTATCATTTCTAAATCAAGTTCTGCCTTGACATCATCCAGTAGAAGCAAATACTTTATGCCTGTTAGCTCTTTGTTTATTCTTCTGGCAACACTGTAAACGTCTGTGGCACCTTCGGTGTCCACTATTAGTCTTTCAACAATCACATGCTGCAGCATCTCTATGCTCAAATTCTCCTTGTTATTTTCCTCACCCGAAACTGTCACCCATATTACTCTTTCATACATACCAGCAACTTTTTCATGGTTATTCAAATTCTGCAATATCGTCGTTTTCCCTGCCCCCAACATCCCTATCACCCGTACTGCTTTAAGATCATCATTTGATAGATCTCGCAGTATTTTGTCCAAAACGCCTTGCAGAGTTGGAAGATACGAGATGTCAGGGGCTGTCACCTTCACCACGCTATCAGCAACTTTGTGGACCAAAGTATTCCCTAATTGATTTCCTTCAATCAAAAGTTCGTCTATTTCTAAACACATGCTTGCCATTTGTTTGCTCAACTTTGACCTCGGAAGTGCATGAATCCATGTTGAGGTTTCTTGTTTCTCTGTGAACCTGCTTTCAAGTTCTTCGGTAACCTTTTCCACAGCCATCACCCTGTGGAACCAGTCCTCCATGGTTCGGTTCTTTGTTGACTTGTATTTCAAAGTTCTATCTTTCAGATCATCCCTTAATGCGTGCAGGGTCTTCATCTTTGCTTCAAAACGCGAGTGGTTATCGTTCATACAAATGGAAGCCTTGGTGATTCTTTGGACAGAATCCCATACTGTTTCCCCAGGTTTTGGAAGTAGTCCGACAACTTCCTCAGCCATCAAGTCACTACAAACCTATAACATGCAACATCACTAGTGAAATTACAAGCAGCCAAACACAATTTTTTTGGCACATGCCGTATGTTTTAGGTAAGTTCCATTCTATTGTAGCACATGCAATGTATATAGCACCTGTTCCACTACAAATAATCATAATAAAATCTTTTTTTAAAGTTTCATGTGGATTTTTAGATGTTTTATTACACAAACGGAAGCTCTAGGAATCCCAAAATATTAACATATCCAAATAGCAAGAAAATATCAAAGGGGAGTTATGGTGAAGGATGCTTCAATTTCCTTAGTTCTTTTTTCTTCATTTTATCATTGATGTTTTCATTTCCTAGTTTCATATATAGAATCAGCCACCAAATAAAAATCTTAATTGTGACGCGTTAGGCGTGACACATACGCCTTAAATATCATGAACACATCATGTTTCGACGCATTGGGTGTGGACGAGTGCACAGCTAAACCATTTAAGTGGGTCAGATCCATAATGGATGACATTTTGAGATGTTTATTGTGATCGAACAACCAAAAACAAATATGTGAGCTTACTGGTTATACATTAAAAAAACAAAAACTAATGATCTTTAAGGTCTTTCTATAACAAAAACCATATTTCAGAAAAAAATAAATAGAATTGTAAAAAAAGGCTAATCAATTATATTCATTACACACTAAAAACAGACTCAAACAGTCGCTCAATCCAGAAACAGATATCACCTATCCAAACCAACTTCATAGTAAATATAAAATGCTTTAGATAAGTAGCAAAAAACTAATTATTACTGAAACAAACTAAAGTCTCCAAACATAACTTCATATAAACTCTTTAAACTCGAAATTCTAAGCATAATTTATGGTTCCATCAGTGACAGAAAATCTTGAATTCACAGTGTAGATACCTGACTGTCAAGAGAGATGCTAAATTCAATGTTGTGAATCCATCACAAAGTTTGTACGGAGGTTTAGCTTAAGCATTTCAACGTTGGATCAGAGGAAGAGACGCGGAAGACTGAAGCTGAGTTGACTGACTTTTTGCTCAATTATTGACGATAAAATTATATATCTTACCCCCGTTGTGAATGATTGATGATAACTTATTATAAAAGGTTTTTATAATTGCATCTTATTCTGATTTTCTTTTACATATTACTCTACTACATTAATTTTATTTATTAATTTTATTATTTTTTAAGTCCAATTAAATTATACTCTATGGCCTTCTGAATTTGAACAAAATTAATATGGCGAAACAACTGTGAAATTGCCTTCTTATATAGAATGACTAATAGAAGTTCCGTTTTGGCTGTTGAAGAAACATTAAATTAAAATGATTAAAAAAGGTCAAATTGTTGAGTTATTAATTGCTAAAAGGTAAATGCAAAATAAAATAATGAATGATTGAGGATTAATAAATGATTATATAATTCGATGTTAGTAGAGTAAGGTGTAAATAACAATTAAATATTATTGTTTATTAGTATAAGCTTATAGGCTCAATTAGATTTTTAGGTTTAATTATGATATCTATGTATTGTAATCTAACTTTAAATAATATCAATTCATTATTTTACCATATTACATGGTATCAGAGCTAGATGTGTTTAAAACACAAAAACCCGAACACACATACACATATAAGCATGTAACTGAGGCTAAATCTAGCCAAGAACAACTTAAAAACACTAAATCTTACCTTAGATTCGGTTTTCTTCTTGTTCTTCTTCAAGACCCGAAGCTTCTGCTCTTCTTTCTCAAAAATCCGATTCTAAAAAGGTGAAAAGTAACATGGCATGGGAGGCCATGTTGCTTTTGTATAAAATAATATTAAATTTTGTACTTTTGACACATTTAACCCCTCAACTTGGGTTAAATGACACTTTCTACTTTTATTCTTCTTTTTACAACTTCTTATAATATCTGGGTATTACAAGTCCACCCCTTTATATAGATTTCGTTCTCGAAACCTGTTATTCCTCAAACAGATGAGGGTAATGCTGCCCCATCTCTTCCTCAGTCTCCCACGTAGACTCGGATCTTTTCCTTTGCTTCCACTATACACGCACAAGAGGAACCACTTTATTCTTTAACCTTTTCCCTTTACAAACAACGATCGCCACTGGTTGCTCTACATAATTGAGCCGTTCATCCACCTCCATATCCTCCAGTGGTACAACCATGTCTTTATCAGCTAAGCACTTCCTCTAATTAGATACATGGAATGTGGGATGAATTCCACTTAACTCATCTGGCAATACAAGTCAATAGGCCACCTCTCCTCCTCGTGCGATGATTCGGAAAGGCCCTATATACCTCGGGCTTAGCTTACCTCGCTTCCTGAATCGGATGATCCCCTTCCAAGGTGAGACCTTCAACATAACTCGATCACCAACCTTGAATTCTATTGGTCTACCCTTTTGTCAGCATACGACTTTTGTCTATTTTTCGCCGCTTTCATAAAGGCGTTGATCTTTTCTAACTTCTCAGTCGTAGCCTCGATCACTTCGACACCTCCCAACTCCTTTTGCCCAATGTCTCCCCAACATACGGACGTCCTACATATTCTATCGTATAGCATCTCATATGGTGGCATGCCAATACTAGCATGGTAACTATTATTATATGAGAATTCCGCTAACGGTAAGTGATCATCCAAACTTCCTCCAAAATCGATCACACATGCCCGAAGCATGTCTTCGAGCGTCTGAATCGTCCTCTCAGACTGACCATCTGTCTGAGGGTGATAAGCCGTGCTAATGTGTAGCCTCGTCCCCATTGCATCATGAAATCTCTTCCAAAACTTCAATGTGAATCGGAGTGTTGGAGTATTTCTATTGATCGGTCATGTCATATAGGCCCGAATTGGACATCTAATTGCTTCGATTTGAATTATCCGGAGAATGCCTTATACAACACGCCATGACGAGCTACGATCTCCTTGATGAACAGATCCACAAGTCTTTCGGACGAGTACGTCTCACAGATCGGTATGAAGTGAGCACTCTTGGTTAGATGATCAACAATCACCCAGATGGCATCGTACCCCTCTCCGTGCGGGGTAGCTTCGTAATGAAGTCCATGGTGATGTGCTCCCACTATGACTCGGGTATATCTAACGGTTGGATCTTCCCGTAAGGCTTCTGATGTTCTGCCTTCACTTGCAAGCAAGTAAGGCACTTACTCACATACTACACCACTTCACGTTTCATACCCCGCCACCAGTAGTCTTTCTTCATGTCTTGATACATCTTGGTGGCATCGGGATGAATGGAGTATCGAGTTTTATGAGCTTCATCCATGATTCGCTCTCGCAGACCTCCATAACGAGGGATCCACATTTTTCCAAAGCAGGTTCCAACCCCGTGGGTATTTTCTCCTAGTTCCACGACTACACCTCTCATTCGTTCTGAGTTGAGGAGATCTTCTTTTAACGCCTCATCTTGAAATTCTTTCACTTGAGCCATCACATCCAAGGTCATCACTAACTGATACGCCTTCACCCGAATCGGCTCGGGTCTCTCTTTTAGGCTCAGGGCATCGGCCACCACGTTGGCCTTGCCCGGATGGTAGTGGATCTTACAGTCGTAATCTTTGATGAGCTCTAACCACCTTCTCTGCCTCATGTTGAGATCCTTCTGCTCAAAGAAGTACTATAAGCTCTTGTGGTCGGTGAAGATCGTGCACTTTGCACCATATAAGTAGTGCCTCCAAATCTTCAACACGAAAACCACAACCACTAACTCCAAATCGTGTGTAGGGTAATTGACTTTGTGGGTCTTCAACTGTCGGGATGCGTAGGATATCACCCTTCCACGTTGCATCAACACGCCACCTAGCCCAGAATAAGAAGCATCTGAATACACCGCAAAGTCTTCACTTCCCTCGGGCAATGTCAAGACAGGAGCTTGAGTTAATTTTGTCTTTAACTCCTCATAAGCACACTCCTGCTCTTGACCCCACATGAACTTCATATCCTTGAGAGTCAATTTGGTCAAAGGCGAGGCTATCTTGGAAAAGTCTTGAATGAATCTCCTGTAATATCCCGCCAAACCCAAGAAACAACAGATCTTGGATGGCGTCTTTAGAGACTTCCATTGCATCACCACCTCAACCTTTGCCAGGTCCACCATGATTCCTTCAGCATTAACAACATGACCTAAAAATTGAACCTCACGCAACCAAAAAGCGCACTTAGAGAATTTAGCATATAACTTCTCTCTCCTAAGTGTCTCTAATACCTCACATATGTGGTCGGCATGTTCTTCCTCACTCTTAGAATAAATCAGGATATCATCAATAAATACTATCACTGATTTATCTAACATTGTCTGACACACTCGGTTCATCAAGTCCATAAATGCAGCTGGTACGTTAGTTAATCCAAAAGACATGACGAGAAACTCGTAGTGTCCATAACGCGTACGGAAAGCTGTCTTAGGAATGTGTTGTTCCTTCACCCTCAATTGATGGTAGCCAGATCGAAGATCTATCCTTGAAAACCAACTGGCACCCTGAAGCTGATCGAATAAGTCATCAATCCTCGGTAATGGGTATCGATTCTTCACCGTCAACTTGTTCAACTCACGGTAGTCGATACACATCCTCATACTACCGTCCTTCTTTTTCACGAACAAGACCGGAGCACCCTAAGGAGAGATACTCGGTCTAATGAATCCTTTATCCATTAACTCCTTCAATTGCGCCATGAGTTCCTTCATCTCAGTCGGAGCTAATCGGTATGGTGCCTTGGCAATGGGTTGAGCACCAGGTACTAGATCAATCTGGAACTCAATCTCGTGATCCGGTGGCACGCCGGGTAAATCTTCTGGGAACACATCAAGAAAATCACACACCACCGGTACATTGGACAGTTATGGTGTTGAAGTGTCCACATCCTTCACATAGGCCAGATAGGCACTACATCGACGTCTCTTGCACTTTCCCGCCACCGCCATTGAAATCACTTTCGGGATCGTAGTAACGCGATCTCCATAAATCATCACCAAACTTCCATCGGGCGCAACCAGTCGTATCATCTTCTTACGACAGACGATATTTGCTTCATAGGTTGCTAACCAGTCCATTGACAGGATCTCAGCCACTAGTTTGATTAATCAGATTATGTTTGCAGCGGATTTAGCATGAAATTAACAATTAAAGCAAGAACACAAAATGTTTTGCATGTAAAAGCACAATCATAGAGAGAGAGAGTTCTGCGAAAAATAAGATTTTCTATTACTCAACACGTTTCGGCACCTAATACAGCATGGTTCACCATCCTTTTATAGGCGGCAAAAGGATGGGTGATGATGTGACTTGTAGTCACATCAACCGATTATTAAAGTT
>BJCO01380465.1:0-11288 GCA_018326465.1 Flaveria floridana | reverse complement strand
TTTTATAAAAATACTTCTCTTACTCTTGTACTTGAGCATGCATTAACTATACAACAAGGTAATGCTTTCTTTCTTTACTATATGCCTTTATTCATTTCATACTCTTTTAACTTTATCTTTTACTGTCTATGTGGACCAATGAGCAATACCCTAAACTATATGTGCGTGGAAACTGGTGCTGGGCCTCTGGTCTCTCAATGGGCTATGATCACTGTACACAAGGCTGACCCAGTCATCTAGGGTATGCTGCAAAAGTCCACTAATATCAATTGATTGGCCCCGTGTGCATCCTTTGGGGTAGCTAACCCGCATCATAATTGAGCTAAAGACAACGTGGTCGTGCACCTCTTATATGCTTGCATGACTTTTTAACATTTTAATTAAGTTCCACTTCTCTTTATCATTACTCTTTCACTTTGTTAAGGATAATACTTGCATTTATGATCATAAACACACCACATAAGTCACACAATCATAATTACTATGATCATAGGAACAAATTTTAATAATGCAATAATATAGCAATTAAAAACCCTAAAGTCAAACTTAGTTCAAACTCTAATGATTCTGTTTTTCTTAAAATTTCAGGAAATGTTCTAAGTGTTCTAGGCGCATGAGTACTATGCAGGCGCATGAGTACTATGCAAGCGCCTGAGGCCTGTTTAGCCGCATAGGCACTATTTGGGCATTTTAACACTTAGGCATTTGGACCATCTCAGATGCATGGGCACTATTTGGGCGTTTGGTCCATACTTAGGCGTCTAAGTCTAAATCTTAAACGCATGGGCTTACACTTAGAATTTCTAAGGCATTTTCTAGGCGGTTGGGGCACTGTTTGGGCGGTTGGGCCCTGTTTGGGCGTATGGGCCCTGTTTGGGCGTATGGGATGACTTAGAAACTTTCTAAGGCAGTTTTAGGTGGTTTGGGTACTGTTGAAGTGGTTGGGCAACCTGTTTAGCATATGTCTAACATATTATCACCCAATCATTCTTCCTACATGTTCTAAGGTTATAACACCATTCTAAGTATAACTAACACATAACAATCATAAAATATCAACATGCATACATTGATACATACGGGCATTCAAATAACTTTTGTAAAAATGGTTTTACATATATTTTCAGCCCCAAAGAATTAAAACAAGTAAAATACGGGGTCTAGAACTCAACTTTGCTGCTTCCAAACTCCAAACTCTAAATCTTGAACTCTCCAAATAATTCGAACAACTAGATGTGTCTAAAACATACAAACCCGAACACATATACATATAAGAACATATAACTGAGGCCAAATCTAGCCAAGAACAACTTAAAAGCACTAATTCCTACCTTGAATCCAGTTTTCTTCTTGTTCTTCTTCAAGAATCCGAGAGCTTTCTGCTCTTTCTCTCTCTAGAACTCACAGAAAGTTGGTACGCAGGTAGAGTGGGCGGCCATGCCACCTTTTTATACAAAACTATTATATTATTTTGCACTTTTACACCTTTAACCCCTCAATTTGGGTCTTATTACATTTCCCCCTTTTTATTCTTCTTTCCACAACTTTTAAAATGTCCGGGTGTTGCAAATCCACCCCCTTATATAGGTTTCGAACCCTGAAACCTATTACTCTTCGAATAATTATGGATAATGTTGCCTCATTTCCTCTTCAGTCTCTCACGTAGACTCGGAACCCTTTCGTTGCTTCCACTGCACTCGTACAAGTGGAACCACTTTATTCCTTAGCCTCTTCTCCTTCCGATCGACGATCGCCACTGGTTGCTCTATATAGTTGAGCTGTTCATCCACCTCTATATCCTCCAGTGGTACAACCATGTCTTCATCAGCTAAGCACTTTCTCAGATGAGATACATGGAATATAGGATGGATTCCACTTAACTCATCTGGCAATTCAAGTCGATAGGCCACCTCCCCTACTCGTGCGACGATTTGGAAAGGTCCTATGTATCTCGGGCTTAGCTTACCTCGTTTCTTGAATTGGATGATCCCCTTCCAAGGTGAGACCTTTAACATAACTCGGTCGCCAGCCTTGAATTCTATTGGTCTACGCCTTTTGTCACAATACGACTCTTGTCTATCATTCACTGCCCTCATTAAGGCCTTAATCTTTTCCAACTTCTCAGTCGTAGCCTCGATCACCTAGACACCTCCTAACTCCTTATGCTCAATGTCTCACCAACATGCAGGCGTCCTACACCTCCTACCATATAGCATCTCGTATGGTGGCATGCCAATACTGGCATGCTAACTGTTATTGTATGAGAATACTGCTAACGGTAAGTGATCATCCCAACTTCCTCCAAAATCGATTACACATGCTCGGAGCATATCCTCGATCGTCTGGATCGTCCTCTCAGACTGACCGTTTGTCTGAGGATGATAAGTCGTGCTAATGTGTAGCCTCGTCCCCATGGCATCATGAAATCTTTTCCAAAACTTCAATATGAATCGGGTCTCATGATCCGACACGATAGATACCGGTACGCTATGACGAGCTACAATCTCCTTGATGAACAGATCTGCCAGCCTTTCAGATGAATACGTCTCGCGGATCGGTAGAAATTGTGCACTCTTGGTTAGGCGATCAACAATCACCCAGATGGCATCGTACCCCCTTGCCATGCGGGGTAACTTCGTAATGAAGTCCATGGTGATGTGCTCCCACTTCCATTCGGGTATATCCAACGGTTGGATCTTCCCGTAAGGTTTCTGATGCTCTGCCTTCACTTGCAAGCAAGTAAGGAACTTACTCACATATTCCACCACATCACGTTTCATACCCGACCACAAGTAGTCCTTCTTCATGTCCTGATACATCTTGGTGGCACCAGGATGAATGGAGTATCGAGTTTTGTGAGCTTCATCCATAATTCAACCTCATAGGCTCCATAACAAGGTATCCATATTCGCCCACAGCGGGTTCTAACCCTATGAGTGTTTTCTCCCAGTTCCGCGACTAGTCCTCTCATTCTTTCAAAGTTGAGGCGATGTTCCTTCAACGCCTCATCTTGAAATTCTTTCACTAGTGTCATCACATCCGAGGTCATCACTAACGGATATGCCTTCACCCGAATCGGCTCAGGTCTCTCTTTTCGGCTCAGGGCATCGGCCACCACGTTGGCTTTGCCCGGATAGTAGTGGATTTCACAATCATAATCTTTAATGAGCTCTAACCACCTCTCTATCTCATGTTGAGATCCTTCTTCTCAAAGAAGTACTTTAAGCTCTTGTGGTCGGTGAAGATGGTGCACTTCGTACCGTATAAGTAGTGCCTCTAAATCTTCAGCGCGAAAACCACAGCCGCTAATTCCAAATCGTGGGTAGGGTAGTTGACTTCGTGGGTCTTCAACTGTCGGGATGCGTAGGCTATTACCCTTCCACGTTTCACTAACACGCAAAATAGCCCAGAATACGAAGCATTCGATTACACCACTAAGTCTTCACTCCCTTTCGGTAATGTCAAGATAGGAGCTTGAGTTAATCTCATCTTCAACTCCTCAAAAGCACACTCTTGTTCTTGACCCCACATAAACTTCACATCCTTACGAGTCAATTTGGTCAAAGGCGAGGCTATCTTGTAAAAGTCTTAGATGCATCTCCTATAATATCCTGCCAGACCCAAGAAACTACGGATATCGGATGGCGTCTTCGGAGACTTCCATTGCATCACCGCCTCAACTTTTGCCGGGTCCACCATGATCCCTTCAGCATTAACAACATGACCCAAAAATTGAACCTTGCCCAACCAAAAAGCACACTTGGAGAATTTAGCATACAAGTTCTCTCTCCTAAGTGTCTCCAATACCTCACGTATGTGGCCGACATGTTCTTCCTCAGTCTTAGAATAAATCAGGATATCATCAATGAACACTATCACTGATTTATCTAACATCAGCCGACACACTCGGTTCATCAAATCCATAAAGGCAGCTGTCACGTTAGTTAGACTGAAAGACATAACGAGGAACTTGTAGTGTCCATAACGCGTACGAAAAGTTGTCTTAGGAATGTCCTACTCCTTCACCTTCAATTGGTGGTAGCCAGATCGAAGATCTATCCTTGAAAACCAACTGGCATCTTGGAGCTGATCAAACAAGTCGTCAATCCTCAGTAATGGATACCGATTCTTCACCGTCAACTTGTTTAATTCACGGTAGTCAATACACATCCTCATACTACCATCCTTCTTCTTCACAAATAAGACCGAAGCACCCCAAGGAGAGATACTCGGTCTAATGAACCCCTTATCGAGCATGTCTTGTAGTTGCTCCATCAATTCCTTCTTATCTGAAGGAGCCAAACAATACGGTGCCTTAGCGATAGGCTGAGCACCGGGTATCAAGTCAATTTGAAACTCGATTTCTCGGTTTGGTGACATACTTGATAAGTCGTCTGGAAACACATCAGAAAATTCACACACCACCGGTACATCGAACAATTGTGGTGTTGACGTGTCCACATCCTTCACGTAGGCCAAATAAGCAGTACATCCACGTCTCACGCACTCCCCCGCCACTGCTATCGAAATCACCTTTGAGATTGTAGTAACGCGACCTTCGTAAACCGTCACCAAACTTCCATCGGGCGCAACTAGCAGCAAACCAATAGCAGTTTCTACATCGAATGTAACTTAGCAGCAAACCTATGGCCTTCTAGTTCTATGGCACAGTCCTCTATCATGTCGGTAGTTCTAGTGGACTTACCGATAGCAGTTTCTACATCGAATGGCTCACTAATACTCCTACTACTAGCAGACAACTTAGCACAAAAAGTAGTAGAAATCAAACTCCTACTAGCACCAGAATCAAATGATACAGAAGCACAAGTTTGATTTACTAGAAACATACCTGACACGATATCAGGATCCACTCTAGCCTCCTCTCGGGTCATGGTGTAAGCCCTAGCACTTGCCCTATGTCCTCCCTCCTCCGGCTTCTTCTTCGCCCCAGAGCTCTCCGCCCTCGGCTTCGTGCAGTCCTTGCTCGCGTGGCCCTCCTCGCCACAGTTATAGCACTTCAGCACCCTATAGTCTCTAGTGATGTGGCCAGGTTTGCCACACCTGAAGCATACATTCAATCCCAACCTACACTCGCCGGTATGCTCCCTTCCACATTTGCCACACTTCTTTAGCCCCGAGCTTGACGACACCCTATGGTCAACCACATTCATCCTCTTGTTCTTTGGAGTGAAACCACAACGTCCAAACCTTTTCCCATTCCAATTCTTATCACCACCACTCGTCTTCTTCACCTCTTCCACTGCCTCCTCCCGTTCATCGTACAACCTGCTCGCCAAGTCCACCACCGATCGATAGGTACCTGGCTGAGCAGCGATCAAATGCCTGCGAATATCTACCGGCAGTCCCTAGATGTACCTCTTGATCTTCCTTGACACCGGCGTCACCTGATCCGGTACCAGCCACGCCATTTCGTTAAATTTGATGGTGTACTGCTGGTGGGTCATGGTTCCCACCTCAAGTTGCAGGAACTCCCTCTCGATCCTATCGAGTTCCCTGTGATGACAGAATTCCTCAATCACCAATTGCTTCAGCTCTTTCCATCGTATCTTCCCGATGGCTCTGGCGCCCTCAGCTTGGACAATGTTGTCCCACCAACACAGTACTGAATCAACGAAAGAGTGAGTCGTGAACTTCACCTTCTGGTCTTCACGACACTCACTGATCTCCAAAACTGCCTCCATATCCCTCACCCAGCAGTGAGCGGCAGTAGCATTACCATTGCAATCGAAGGTTGGAGGCTTACACCTCTAGAATGCCCCATAACTGCACCCATTGGTCGTCGCCCCTACTAAATCATCATCCTCTTCATCGTATAACACGGTCTCAGGCTCCGGTCGTTCCTCCTCCCCCTTGCTTCCCTTGCCTGTTAACCTTTTCTTATCTTCCTTCTCCTTCCTCTCCTCGTTCCTCACAGTCCTGATGACTGCGGTCACTACAGACGGTAAGACTGTCTGCATGACCTGGTGTACCTCATCAGCAATCGTGTCCCTAGCTGAGGCATTCAGGCTAGCATTATCATTCTCCTCACTTCGGTCATAAACCTCAGGGTTTTCGTGAGTTGTCTCAGGAGCTTTAGCACTACTCCTAGACATATATGGCCGACCTCTGCCTTTAGAAGCCTTGGAAGATTTTCGTCCAGCCATTCCCTAAATGCTATAAGATTCAAACACTAACATAGTCATTCAAGGCAATTGCTCAGTTTATGTCAACTATAGTAAGTCCTTAATTACGGTGGACAGCTGATTAGCCACTTACTTTACCCTTCACACCCCAAGCATTTCCTGTCTTGACTACATCAGTATCTAAATCTACTAAGAACACACAAGTCAAATAGCACACGCACATAATACTGATTAACTTTAAGAAAAGAAATACCTGATGGCAAGTAGCTACTCGGGCTGACATCCATCTATCTGTCCCATTTCCAGTTAAAGTTTAGGCTTTTTTTGAAAATATTTACCCATTTCACTTAAACTTTGGCTCTGATACCAACTTGTAAGGCCCCGTTCTCGGGCACCTTACAGTTGGTCATTCATTGCAAATAAAACATATTAATACACATTTCATAAAAATAAACAACGGAATTACATTAGCAAAAGCCATCCTCTATTATTAAAATATATTGTTGTTAAGCAATACAATGGTATTCAAGTTACAAAAGATTGTTTAATTGCATTACAAAACAACAATATTATAACATAGGAATTGATGTCTGTCTTTTCCCGCTGAGTAGCTTCACCCTCGTGCCATCCTTAGCAACAATTACCTACCAACTAAAAATGTATAAAAGTCAGCATTGCTGAGTGAGTTCTAGTTTTAAAAGTATTAAAATACCTTGTGTAATGTATATATATATATATATGAAAATACTCTTTTTTATAAAAATACTTCTCTTACTCTTGTACTTGAGCATGCATTAACTATAAAACAAGGTAATGCTTTCTTTTTTTACTGTATGTCTTTGTTTATTTTGTACTCTTTTAACTTTATTTTTCACAATCTATGTGGACCAATAAGCAATACCCTAAACTATATGCGCGGGGAAACTGGTGATGGGCCTCTGGTCTCTCAATGGGCTATGATCACTGTACACAAGGCTGACCCAATCATCTAGGTTATGCTGCAAAGGTCCGCCAATCTCAATTGATTAGCCATGTGTGCATCCTTTGGGGTAGCTAACCCGCATCACAATTGAGCTAACAACAACATGGTCGTGCACCTCCTATATGCTTGCAAGACTTTTTAACATTTTAATTAAGTTCCACTTCTCTTTATCATTACTCTTTCACCTTGTTAAGGATAATACTTGTATTTATGATCATAAACACACCACATAAGTCACACAATAATAATTACTATGATCATAGGACCAACTTATAATAATGCAATAATATAGAAATTAAAAACCCTAAAGTCAAACTTAGGTCAAACTCTAATGATTCTGTTTTTCTCAAAATTTTAGGAAATGTTCTAAGTGTTCTAGTCGCATGAGCACTATGCAGGCGTATAAGGCCTGTTTAGGCGCATGGGCACTATTTGAGCATTTTAACACTCGGGCGTTTGGACCATCTCAGACGCATGGGCACTATTTCGACGTTTGGTCCATACTTAGGCGTCTGAGTCTAAATCTTAGATGCATGGGCTACTGTTCAGGCGCATGGGCTTACACATAGAATTTCTAAGGCATTTTCTAGGCGGTTTGTAACGCCCGGATATTTTCTTTGAAGCCGACGAAAGAAGAAAAAAAATAAAGTCCAAAGTCGAGGGACCAAACTTGCCAAAACAGGAAGAAATTTGGATGAGTGGGGGTATAAAAGGGGGGGCAGCCCACACCCTCCCCATTCTTGCAAAAAACTCAGCCAAAGGGAGAAGAGAAGGAGAAAAGGGAGAAAAGCTTGGTTTGGGTGGATTCGAGCGTGAAAATAAAAGTGTAGCGGGTCAAATCGAATCTCTACTCGATGGGACCGTTTGTATGAGTTCTAGGACCCCGCTTTTACACGTTATTGAATGATTTTGGGGCTGGAACACATCTGAAAACCGTTTTTGGGTATTTTGGGAAAACCCGTTTGTGTATGTATGTGTATGTGTATGATTCGTTTGGGTCTTGATTTCGAGCTTGGTTGTGCTTGAATGGTGTCATGGTATGCTTCCCTAAGGTTTAGAATGGTTGATTTGAGCTTAAAAGAGGTTTGAAAGAGTTTGGAGTTCGAACTTGGCAGCTGCAGTTCGGGATGAACTACATTCTGCACCCAGCTAGGGCTATGCGACTGGAGGACCATGCGTCCGAATGGCATGCGACTGGGTCCATACGCACGAAAGGAGTATGGCTGAGGTTCATTTGCATGAAAGTAATACGACTGAATGAGATGCGGATGAAGGTCATGCGACTGAATGAAATGCGGATGAAGGTGTTGCGACTGAAGGTCATGCGACTAGAGTCCATACGCATGTGAGTCGTGCGATTGAGGTTCATACACAAGAAAGGTGTGCGACTGAGGGTCATTCGCATGAAGGTCATGCGACTGAGGTCCATACGCCCGGATGTCATGCGACTGAGGTTCATTCGCATGGGAAGCATGTGATTGGAGGCTATGCGACTGGAGGTCCATTTTCCTGAGTGTTCTCATACGCATGGAAGACCATGCGACCGGATAGGGTCCATACACCCGAATGACCATAGTATTGTCTGAATTTCGGGAAAGTGCGGACGTAGGCTTGGACCTTTGGGGTTGTAGATGATGTGATGGGCATGGATGATGTAAGATGATTTATGATGATGAGCTGATGATGATGATGATGTGATGATGTGTGATGCCATATGGTTTTATATGATGTGATGAGCGTAATTCGTGTGATGTTTGATGTTGTGTGATTGTGCATGTTGTATGTTATGCATGATGTATGTTATGGGAGTGCGATGTTTCTTTGTGTGATTGATGTTGTATGTTGCTATGTTCCTTATTATTATGTATGATTGTCTTCCCGTGGTTGCGATGAACGTTAATTAATGTAATGAAAGTATTATGTAACGTAAAATTGATGATAATGAAAAGAGGAACGTAATGAAAGAATGCATACGTTAACGAATGAATGAAAGTAAGAAAGGCTTGCAAGCAAATGTATGAGGTGAGCGACCCTGTTGTCGCAACAGACTCAAAAGGGGTCCTTGTCGCGTACTCCGGTTCTATGTCAGTCTTCGGACATGAGTCGGGGGTTTAGTTACAGGCCCTGGCACAGTATTAGCCTTCGGACATGAGTCGGGGGTATTTCATGAGACAGGATCGAGATAAAAGAGGAATGAATCACGTATCCCGGTATTGTGTCAGTCTTCGGACATGAGTCGGGGGTTTGTTTATTAGGCCCCGACACAGTATCAGTCTTCGGACATGAGTCAGGGATATTGCATGAGACGAGAAAATGAGGTGAGCGACCTTGTGTTGCAACAGACTCGGATAGAGTTCAATCCATGTGATTGACTCAAATGGGATCTTTGTCGCGTATCCCGGTGTTGTGTCAGTCTTCGGGCATGAGTTGGGGGTTTGTGTACAGGCCCCGGCACAGCATCAGCTTTCGAGCATGAGTCGGGGATATTGCATGAGACAAGATTCAAGTAATGAAGAGTAATAAGCAAAGTAATGAATGAATGAACGAATGATGATGAAGAAAATAATAATAATCATTATCAGTATGTATGTATGATGTATGTCAACTGACGAATGTGTAACACCCGGATATTTTTCTTGTAGCCGAGGAAGGAAAAAAAAGAAATAAAGTCCGAAGTCGGGGGAACAAACCCGCAAATGCATGAAAGAAGGTCAAATGGGGGCGTGTTAAGGGAGGGGGAAGCCATTTCCCCTCCCCCACACTTATGAAATCAGCCAAAAGGGAGAGAAGAGAGAAAGAAGAGAGGAAAAGAGAAAAAAGAAGAGAAAAGTGGTGATTCGGGCTCGAAATTCGTTGTGTAGCTTGTCCAAACGAAGCTCTTCATCTTTTTCTTCTTTGTGTGAGTTCTAGGACCCCTCATTTGGGTGTTTGACCCATTTGGGTGTGATTGTGTATAGTGTGTTTTGAGTGTGAATTTGGACATGTATGTGTTTGTATGTTGCCATAGTATGATTCTCTAAGGTTTAGGAGGGTTGATTTGGGCTTTAAATGAGTTTGGAAGGTTTTGGAGGTCGTGAGTCGCAACTGCAGTTCGGGATGAACTGCAATCGCTGCCCAGTTAGGGCTAGGCGACTGGAGGGCCAATCGTACGACTGAGGGACGACTGAGGTTCAATCGCACGACCGAGGCTCAATCGCACGACTGGAGGTTCAGTCGCACGACAGGTCATATGACTAGGAGCCCAGTCACATAGGTGCTCAGTCGCACAGGTATTCATTCGCACGACTGAGAGCTCAGTCGCATAGGTCCATTTGTGTAGTGTTCAATCGCACGACTGAGAGTCCATTCGCACGATTGGGTGTTCATCCGCATTGGGTGCTCATCTGTATTGGTCCAATCGCATGATGTTCAGTCGCATGGAGGCCATGCGACTGAAGAGTGCCTAATCGCCCAACTAGGGTTGTTGTGTACGAGAAGAGTGCCTAATCGCCCAACTCAGTTGTTCATTTATTGACTTCGGCCCAGTAGCTATATAGTTCGGGGTATAGCATATGGTATTGGTATGGAAGATATCCGTTGCGCAAGAAAAGATGAAAAGATGAACGAACGAATGAAGAAGATAATAATGATATTATCTACGTGTACGTATGATGTGTGATAGCATGAAAGTAAAGAAAAGGTTTTAATAAAGATACAGTATGTTTTAATATAAAACTAGAAGTTAGTCAGCAACGCTGACTTTTTATGTGTTTCCAGTTGACAGGTAGTGTTGCTGAGGATGGCACGAGGCGGCTACTCAGCTCTTTTGGAATGGCATTCTTTTGTTTAATGCTTTTGTGATGTAATACAACAATAGATATTTTGTAATTGATGTACGTTGTATTAACTGGCAAAAGCATTTGTAGTAAATTGAAAGTAAACTTTAAAGTTTCCGCTGCATGATTTTTATTAAGTTAATGCAAATATATATTTTATGTGCGATGATAGACCAGCTGTGAGGAGCCCGGGAGCGGGGCCTTACAAGTTGGTATCAGGGCCAAAGTTTAAGTAAAATGGGTAAATATTTTCAAAATAAACCTTAACTTAAACTGAGAATGGGACAGAAAGGGAAGGGATGCCAATCTGAGTAGCTGCGTGCCATCAGGTATTTTCTTAAAGTTAAC
>BJCO01380430.1:0-14916 GCA_018326465.1 Flaveria floridana | reverse complement strand
TCACATATCCGATTTAAAACAGGGTCTCTTATCCATCATGAAACGTACATTGAGCCTATTGTGCATACCCATTTAAATCGTGAAACTTTAGCATATCATGCCTCGTAAATTTTAAGATTATATAACATATTAATATATTTATGTAAATGAGTTCAAATATTTAGTGGTAACATCTAATAATACCATATGCCCATATGTTTCAAGTTCTAGTGATTTATAGAACTAAATCTAGTGCCTGTATCATACAGTACATCCCAAATGTTTCGGATCATATCTTTGGATTTTGAATTATGACTTATTTTTAAAGAGATCACAAATTTCAAATACTATTTTCTATATAAAACTGTTTATTTATCAATCCATGTTATATAACCTAAAAAGGGTGCAACACTTTAATTTGAAATGTGGTATAAGGGAGGTAATGTGTTATGTGAAAATTTATAAAATAAATTTGTTTAAAGAGGTCAAAACTAAGAAGGTAACGGTTAAAGCGACATCTATTTTTAAAGTTTAATTTGATTTTGTTATTGAAGATTTAATAAATATATAGATATTTTTTATTTTAGAAATATCAATTTTAGTTTAAACATCATCTCTGCTCACTTCTCTTATACCCCATCTCTTTTATAAGCGTACTTTTTCGCATAGACAAAAACCCTTCTCTCTCTTCCACCTCACTTCATAGGTTGTTCTTACAACCGTTCTGCTCGAGAAGATCTTACATTAACACATATATAATGTATGTCTCGATGAAGTCTTGTGGACAAAATATAAACCTCGATGTGGCATGTGAGAGCTTGTCAAAAAAATACTCATCAACTTAACAAGTACATTTGATTTATGTGTTGTGGTACGACAAACAAGTCAACGAGCAAGCCAACCATGGTTCCATCAAAATCATTTACAAACCGAGCCGGTTGGCTCATTTACAACAAGTTTTTTCCAAGAAAGCTTCGAGCCTTTTAAAACCGGGCTTCTATCAAACATGATTTCGAGGGTCTGGGTTAGAATCCCGATTTCTAGGGTCCGGGTCAGAACCTTCGGATCCGGTCAGAGCACAAACTCGCGCATATCAAACACGCTGTCCGGCTGACCGAGTCGGCCAGTCAGCCCGGTCAGCACCAAATCAAACGGGGCCTTAAAGCCGTGATTGCTGACTCTATCTTAAAATATGATTAGCAATTAAATTAAAAGGGATCAAGTATCAACGGTTTTTTCAAACTAACCGTTTAATCAATAATCATCCATTGGCTTGTAACCAAAACAATCAATCAAATATGAAAATGTTAAAGATCAAAGTCCCTTTTCCGATCGATTTCTTATATACAGTTTACTGTTAGAGCATAATTTGTTCACTCGATCTGATGATATGTATATCTTGAGATACCCAGTTGGATATGTATAGAGCTCTTGTTAAACATTGGTAATGCACTCCAATTGTTTGACAAAATGCCTCTATTAGACTGTAGAGTTTTCATCATTGACTATAACGTATTATTGGTGTTTTGGTATGCTACTTATGTTTTGAATTAGTGAAATTGTGTTAAAATGCTATGATCCCTAAAGGGTATTCTTGAAACTCATTTACATACTCTAGGTTTATATGTGGTTTATGTAAAGTTAAAGTCATTATAGATTGATAGACTTTTGCAAGACATGAATAAGATAGGAGTTTTGACTGATATGTGGGCATACAATATGTATTTGAATGCTTTATGTTCTGGAAGTTTAGTTTATATGGCTGAAAAGAGTGAAATCTTGATGAAGTGAGTTACACTGTAGCTATTCGCTATCTAACGAGGGCTAAATGAATTGATGAGGCTGTTGAAATGTGGCAAATGATGATCAAGATAGATTTAACACCAGATACTATGCTTATAGGGCACTTGTTGTAGGTTTGTATGGTATTGAGAAAGTTGATTTAGCTTATGAATTAAGTAATTAACAGTAGATTTCATGAAACTTTATTTCAGTGCGCAGGTGTGCTCATGGTTTGTGTAAAGCTGACAAACTTGATGAAACACAAGAGATTAAGCTTCATGAGAAAAAAAACAGGTGTCCTCCTGATTTGGTTAGTACAATGTTTTGTTAAGTCGTTTGTGACAAATTAATGTACAATGATGCTGAAATCCTGACAAAATTAGTTCAACAAAGCGGGATGAAACTTGTTAGTTACATGACTTGATGACTTGATGTTGCAGCGTATAACACCATCATTAGAGCACTCTGCAAGGGTTCTTGGGTTAAGTGGGCCTATCGCCTTTGAGTTATTTGAGAAAAATGAGTTATTTGGGAATTCCAATCTAGCAAAGCTTCTGGTTAAAATGACCAAGATTTATTAATCAAACATGTGTTGTACAAACGATTGTTGATCATATGTGTCAAACCAGGAGAACATCGATGGCCCGCACGATCTTTTGTGATACGATTGAACATAAATTCACCCAGTTGTTGTTTTTTATAATGCTATAATTTGTGGGTTCTGCAAGGCATATAGGGTTTGTGAAGCCATGAATCTTTTTGAGCTGGTGAAAGTTGAAGGCTTGCATCCAGATGAAGTGACTTTTAAATTGATACCTGAGGACTTTTACATGAAAGTAAGCTTGCATTGGCTTGTTTAGTGAGGGACCAGATGATGAGTAAGGAGTTTAAAAGTTTTTAAAATCAAACCCCTTCCTCAACAAGTTTATTTTATTATTTTATTATTTATTTTATTATTTTTTAACAATTGACTTATCCAACAAGTAAAAATTTTAAAACAATTGACTTCCACAGCAAGTAATTTTTTTTAAAACAATCGACTTCCCCAACAAGTATATGTTTTTAAAAAAATTGACTTCCTCAACAAGTAATTTTTATTATAACAATTGACTTCTCCAACAAGATGGTATTTTTATATTGATGCATATCATGAGATCTAGGTGTATAAATTAACAACACATTATTGACTTTTATGATCTAAATTCTTATTAGCAACTTCAATTAAAATATAAAACCAAAATTTGAGTTAAAAATTTAATTAGTAGACTTGGGAAAAGCTATAAATACCATTTGACAGCTTATTTTCAATATGAAAAACCATATTCGTACAAAACTCTATCTCTGCTATCATCTATTCACCTTAATCATATTCTGATCTCTGAATAACATCCCTGCACACAAATACGTATCGTTAACCCACATCGCGATGGAGCCACTTGGAGATGACGAGCTTCTCTACATCTTCGACAAACTTTCAATTTACTACATGCACCACAAAACATCATTTGCTCAAGTTTCCAAGCAATTTATGAAAGTTGCATGTGTACGCTTATATTTGTTAAATAGTTGTTTTCCTGAACTGCTATTCGATATCTTACCGTCATCCCCGAATTTGAGATACTTTATTTCTTCTAAACCAATTTCAAACACCCACCTCAAACTCTTAGCACAGTCGTGCTCCAAGCTGCTAAGCCTTAGATTAGTGCAAGATGTTGATCCATCTTCTGATGCAGGTGAGTTTGATTTTGATGATGATGGTCTTTGTGCAGTGGCGAATGCTTGTAGTCATTTGCGTACAGTGTCTTTAAACAGGAGGTTACATGTTGGGGATGCAGGAATTATGACCCTAGTAACATCATGTAAGAATTTGACTCAACTGAATCTGGAAGGAGGCATTCGTGTTACAGATGAATCCCTCAAAGCAATTGGAGAATCAAATATTCGTAATTTGAAATTGGTTGGATGTTATTTGATTACTGATTTGGGTTTGGAGTATTTGGCAAATGGGGATGTGAAGAACTGTTTGCAGCATCTTACATTGAGTGAATGTTGTGGGATTAGTGATCATGGTATAATCCACTTGAAACAAATGGTTGGTCTAACTGATCTGAAATTATCAAAGTGTGGTGTTCACGTCACTGACTCTGCGATTGTGGCCATATTATGCCAACTCGCAAACATTGAGATATTAGATTTATCTTGGTTGATAAATGTAACTGATGTCTCATTGCTTGCTATTGGTAGCAAGTGTTTAAAACTAAAAGAGATTTATTTGTCTGGTTGTGAAGCCATAACTGCTGAAGGTTTACGCGCTTTTTCTGGTCATCAGACACTAAAAAGACTCGTGTTGTTCTCGTGTTACAATTTTTCTTGGGAAGATGTTGAGTCAGTTGCTCTGACTTGCATGAAGTTAGAATATCTTGGGCTCATGAAGAAAATAAAGACGCCAATGCCAGAGTCAAGTACCGATTACTTACAAATTGGGCGCTATGACTGTGGAATAGACTGGGATGAAGATAGTGACACACTGTTTTGGTAAGAGCTACAACAAGAATAGTAACTTTTTGTGCTTCGATATGTTTATGCTTTGCTTTATGTGTATGCACTTGACATCTAGTAGTGTCGTTATAAATGTTATTAGTTACTATTTCTTATCGAATATTAATAATGCAACATGTTTTCTGTTTACTCTTTTTTATTAACATCTACCTGTCTGAATCTTGTTACAAATATTGTATTTGACTTGAAACTTGTCAGCCTCTGAAGTCTCAATGTATGAAATCTTTTGTATAGTTTTAGTATGATGTTTTAAGCGGATTACACATATATCTTTTTTGCCCTTCAATGCTTAGCAGAGTCATGTAAATAAGCATGGTATTTTACAATTTTAAAAGGGAGATTATGGGATTGCACCAAATTTTTAATTGTGCTCACATGTTTTTTGACCTAGTGAACCCAAACCAACATAATGAAAAACGTTAAATAAATGGCTAGCTTCCACATCCATTATAGTTAAAGAAAAACTGAAAAAATGGACAAAGAAGTGTAAGTGAGTCAACCAACCCCAACTATATATCTTATTTGAACCGTGTTGAAAGCAACTCATTCAATATTTTACAAATATGAACTCGTTTTAACCAACCACCCAATTCCAAACAAACTAACCCGACTACCCGAGGATCATATTTCAACTCATACTTAAAACGACCCATTCAATGTGAACCTATTTTTACCTACAACTTGTTCCAAAAATGCTTCTTGATAACATGACAGAAATAGTTTTGTTACCCGATCATGTAATGTACTCAACGATTGTTGATCATATGTGTAAAATCGGGAGGACATGGATGGCCCACATGATTTTTTGTGATATGGTACGTCATAGAATCACCCAAATGTTGTTTCTTATAATGCTGTAACTAGTGGGTTTTGCAAGGCATGAATCTTTTTAAGCAGATGAAAGTTGAAGTCTTGTATCAGATGAAGTGAAGTTTAAATAGATATCAGAGGACTTTTCCATGAAAATAAGCTTGCATTGGCTTGTATGGTGTGGGAGCAGATGATGAATAAGGAGTTTAATCTTATAGAGATATTTCAGAGGCTTTTAATCTTTTGTTATGCCATCAATTCAAAAGGTTCATCCAACATAAGTAATGGAAAAGGTATGTATGTTAATTATGATGCATCATTAGTTCATATACTAATTTTACATCAAAGTTTGTGCATTTAAAATGTACAAATTAAATGTCAGGCTGACATATGTTATTTTAACTTTGGCATTGAGTAGAAAACCTTTCAAATACATGCCACCTCAAACACTTCAAGTTAGCCTTAGTTGGCTTGTCGCTACCATCATATTTTAAAAGCACTTAAGGTTGCAGATCAAGGCAATGTTGGATTAATCTTGATGGGTACGGGCCGTCGGGTCATGGATACGGGTTATTAAGAGTATTGTTTTAGTTACATGTTTTATTATTGAATAAGTCATGGGTTAGTTGGATTTTGTTTAGTCAAAGTAGTGCGGTTAGTGGTTTTCCATATCTTTAGGAGCAAGATTTATTTTTCTTATTTAATGTAATGTTGATCATGAATGAATAATAAGAGATCAAGCAGTAAACTGTGTGTTTCGTGTGTCGATTGGTCCTGAACCAACAGGCAACCAGGTTGTAACTTCTTGTATTAACTCATTGTTACATATGGTTTTTATTAGTAGGCAAACCACTAGAATTTTTTACATCCAAGAAAAAAAAAACATTTCCTCTTCTATGAAAAATAGACATCATTAATGAATAATTTTTTTGTTGAGTTGACTTCCCCAACAAGATAATTTTTTAAACAATTGAATAGTTGACCTCCAACAACATAATTTTTCTATACAGTTGCTTCCCCAATAAGGCAACAATATGATATTTTTATAAATACACAAACATCATTGACTTCTATGATTTAAAATTTTAAATTTGAGGACTTTGGACATATATGTATGCCATTTGACAGATTCACAATTAAAAACCATGCTCACACAAGAAATTGATCTCTACTATCATCTTCTTCATTGACATAGGCTTTCAAGATCTTGTATTACTGTTTGTTCATCATATTGATGATAATTCATTAGTATACAACTTTTGTTTTTAATCTTTGTACTTAGTCTCTGCAATAGTGTGTGTTTTATAAAAGACAGTCTGCATACCGATACGGATCAATAACATAGATCATGATGGAGCGACTTGGAGACGATGAGCTTCTCTACATTTTCAACAAAATTCCCTCCCCCGTCTCAAATATAAGATCATTTGCTCAAGTTTCCAAGCAATTCATGAAAGTTGCATACATTGGCTTCAATTCATTTCACAGCCATTTTCCTAATCTACTATATAATATCCTACCATCATCCCCGAATATGAGATCCTTTTATTGTCACAAACTACTATCAAACACCCACCTAAAACTCTTAGCACAATCATGCCCCAATCTGGAGGACCTACACCTTGTATTACTGCAAGACCTTAAGCATTCTACTGAGTTAGATTTTGATGATGATGGTTTGTGTGCAGTTGCGAATGCTTGCAGCAATTTATATGTAGTGTATTTAAACTGGAGGTTACATGTTGGGGATGCAGGACTTGTATCCCTTGTAACATCATGTAAGAATTTGATACGACTGTATCTGGAAGGATGCATTCGTGTCACGGATGAACCACTCAAAGCAACCGGAGAATCAGGTATTTGTTCTTGGAGTTTGAAGGGTTGTTATTTGATTACTGATTTGGGTTTGGAGTATTTGGAAAATGGGGACTTGAAGACCTGTTTGGAACACCTTGATTTGAGTGAATGTGATAGGATTAGTGATCATGGTGTAATCCACTTGAAACAAATGGTTGGTCTAACTAGGCTGAAATTATCAAAGTGTGGTGTTCATGTCACTGACTCTGTGATTGTGGCTCTAATATCCCAACTCCCGAACATTGAGATGTTGGATTTATCTTGGTTGATAAATGTAACTAACACCTCATTGAGTGAATGTGATAGGATTATGATGTTTTGTATAGTCATGTAAATGGGCATGATATTTTACAATTTTAAAAGGGAGATATATGAGATTGCACCAAATTTTTAATTGTGCTCACATGTTTTTTTGACCCAGTGAACCCAACCCAACATAATGAAAAATGTTAAAAGTATGAGTAGCTTCTACATCCATTATAGTCAAAGAAAAACTGAAAAAAATGAACATAGAAGTATAAGCGAGCCAACCTAACCCAACTACCTTATTTTAACCCGTGCTGAAAGCAACTCGTTCAATATTTTACAAATATGAACTCGTTTTGACCAACCACCCAATTCCAAACAAACTAACCCGACTACCCGAGGATCATATTTCAACTCATACTTAAAACGACCCATTCAATGTGAACCTATTTTTACCTACAACCTGTTCCAAAAATGCTTCTTGATAACATGACAGAAATAGTTTTGTTACCCGATCATGTGATGTACTCAACGATTGTCGATCATATGTGTAAAATCGGGAGAACAATGATGCCCCACATGCTTTTTTGTGAAATGGTACGTTATAGAATCACCCAAATGTTGTTTCTTATAATGCTGTAATTAGGGGTTTTTGCAAGGCATGAATCTTTTTAAGCAGATGAAAGTTGAAGGTTTGTATTAGATGAAGTGAAGTTTAAATAGATATTGGAGGACTTTTACATGAAAATAAGCTTGCATTGGCGTGTATGGTGTGGGAGCAGATGATGAATAAGGAGTTTAATCTTGTAGAGATATTTCAGAAGCTTTTGATCTTTTATTATGTCATCAATTCAAAAGGTTCATCCAGCATAAGTAATGGAAAAGCTATGTATGTTAATTATGATGCATCATTAGTTCATATACTAATTTTACATCAAAGTTTGTGCATTTAAAATGTACAAATTAAATGTCAGGCTGATATATGTTATTTTAACTTTGGCATTGAGTAGAAAACCTTTCAAATACATGCCACCTCAAACACTTCAAGTTAGCCTTAGTTGGCTTGTTGCTACCATCATATTTTAAAAGCACTTATGGTTGTATATCAAGGCAACCAGCCTGTTACTTCTTGTATTAACTCACTATTACATATGGTTATAATTAGTAGGCAGACCACTAGAATTTTTAACATTCACTTCCACTACTCTACTCAAGCTATTCGAAAACGATGAAAATAGATACCACCGAGATGGTCTAAACATTTTACAATTTTGTTTTTTCCTCAGTTTTTGTGATGGATTCACAACTGGTTCACGATAGAAAAAAAATGTATAAAAAATAAATCTTGATAACATATGATCATTTTTTCTGTCACTTGGGTTGGTAATCTAGTGGTAAGAGTTAAGATTTTTTGGACTTTAAAACTTCAAATTCTAGCATTGAGTAGATTAGGAGTTGGTGTAGTTTTAGGGGAGAAGTAGATGAGTGTTTGAGTCATTATTCCAAGGAAAAAAAAAACATTTCCTCTTCCATGAAAAATAGAAATCATTAATGATGTCATAGTTTTTTTGTTAAGTTGACTTCCCCAACAAGATAATTTTTTAAACAATTGAATAGTTGACCTCCAACGACATAATTTTTCTATACAGTTGCTTCCCCAACAAGGCAACAATATGATATTTTTATAAATACACAAACATCATTGACTTCTATGATTTAAAATTTTAAATTTGAGGACTTTGGACACATATGTATGCCATTTGACAGATTATTTTCACAATTAAAAACCATGCTCACACAAGAAATTGATCTCTACTATCATCTTCTTCATTGACACAGGCTTTCAAGATCTTGTATCACTGTTTGTTCATCATATTGATGATAATTCATTAGTATACAACTTTTGTTTTTAGTCTTTGAACTTAGTCTCTGCAATAGTGTGTATTTTATAAGAGACGGTCTGCATACCGATACGGATCAATAACATAGATCATGATGGAGCGACTTGGAGACGACGAGCTTCTCTACATTTTCAACAAAATTCCCTCTCCCGTCTCAAATATAAGATCATTTGCTCAAGTTTCCAAGCAATTCATGAAAGTTGCATACATTGGCTTCAATTCATTTCACAGCCATTTTCCTAATCTACTATATAATATCCTACCATCATCCCCGAATATGAGATCCTTTTATTGTCACAAACTACTATCAAACACCCATCTAAAACTCTTAGCACAATCATGCCCCAATCTGGAGGACCTACACCTTGTATTACTGCAAGACCTTGATCATTCTACTGAGTTAGATTTTGATGATGATGGTTTGCGTGCAGTTGCGAATGCTTGCAGCAATTTATATGTAGTTTATCTAAACTGGAGGTTACATGTTGGGGATGCAGGACTTGTGTCCCTTGTAACATCATGTAAGAATTTGATACGACTGTATCTGGAAGGATGCATTCGTGTCACGGATGAACCACTCAATGCAATCGGAGAATCAAGTATTCGTTCTTTGAGTTTGAAGGGTTGTTATTTGATTACTGATTTGGGTTTGGAGTATTTGGCAAATGGGGACTTGAAGACCTGTTTGGAACACCTTGATTTGAGTGAATGTGATAGGATTAGTGATCATGGTGTAATCCACTTGAAACAAATGGTTGGTCTAACTGAGCTGAAATTATCAAAATGTGGTGTTCATGTCACTGACTCTGTGATTGTGGCTGTAATATCCCAACTCCCAAACATTGAGATGTTGGATTTATCTTGGTTGATAAATGTAACTGACACCTCATTTACTAAATAACATTTACTTGACGGGTTGTGAAGCCATAACTGCTAAAGGTCTACGCGCTTTTTCTAGCCATCAAGCACTAGAAAGACTTGTGTTATTCTCGTGTTACAATTTGACTTGGGAAGACGTCGAATCAGTTGCTATGCTTGCACTAAATTAAGATATATTGGGGTCATGAAAAGAATCAAAACGCCAATGCCAGAGTTAAGTCACGATTACATACAACTTGAGCGCATTTTGTGTAGGATAGACTGGGATGAAGATACGGACACTCTGTTTGGGTAAGAGAACTACAAGAAGAGTAGCTAATATGCTTTAATGTGTTTCTACTTTGCTACATATTGTACTCCTGATTTTATTTCTAGTTAAAACTATATTTTCACAATGCATACAGCATTAATAAAACAATGTACACTATTGTGTAAGCAACTATGTGTGGATCGTAGTATTTCTTTTGTTTCATTTATATAAGGGTAGGATGTTACATTTGTGTCATATTTGACCAAAATCATTCCCAGTGTTGGATAGCCATTGCTTTCTATCAAAAATACAGTAAATCTAATCAATGGCATCATAATAAGTAGGTTTGTTTTCATAAGTTTCACTCATCTTCAATGCCTTTTTGCCGCAGCTTTAGTACCTATAAAATAGTTTTAATAAACAAGCAAACCCAACCCGACAATGAAAACACTTAAGATTATAGTCATAACGTACAATACAATTGAAAAATAATAAGCTAGTTAAAGCCTACTGGTTTGAGTGGTTAGATGGTGTACTTTTGAAACAATATAAGTTTATCATTAAAAAAAGAAGGGTAACTGGTAAGCTAGTTAAAGCCAATCAAACTATCCTATGTTAAAACGTACTCAAGCCATTTCATGTGACCAAGTGGTTACTTAGCCATTGAACCATAGTTACAAAAAATTAGTTTATTGCCTTGATGCAATTAAACCAAATCAAATAACTTTTCTCTCTCTAAAACTTTGCAATCAGGATGAGGTTGAAATCGATTTAAACTTCTAACGCCATAACCACCTTTGTTATTCGGTTTTACCACATTGTCATAACTCGAAAGGAAATTTAATATAATCTCTCCATTTCCTTCTTGAAGCAATTGTCAAATGATGATGGTTGAAAAACATTGTATGATAGGTCACCAAACTTTAGATCACATTTGGTTCAACAAATTATCATGATGATGTTTGAAATGTACTAGGCAATTCCATACAAATCCTTCCATGTTACACTCTTCAAATTAGCTTCTTTATTACAATTCATTCAATTGTACCTTCTCTCATGCAACAATTTACTTTCACCACTCTTATGCAAGAGCTTCAATTCTCCACTTTCTCGTGTCTTTAAAATTTTCAACATAGTTTTTATATTATTAATAGATAGTGTTAGTTATTTTTTTTTTGGGACTTTAATTATTGCTATTTTAAAGTATATTTAGCATTCCCTTACATGCATTTTTTATTTATTTCATATAATATTTATTTTAATGGGACGGAATCTACTCCGATGTATTTTGGTTGATTTTGTAGGTTTATAGTTTTATACGGTTATGAGAGATGAAAGAAAGGTTTAGGGAATAAAGAAAAAATATTATTAAAGAAAAATCCTGAATTTAAAATAGTGAAGAAAAATTCCTAAAAGTTTAAAGTCTTACGTAAATTTTTGTTTTGTGGGATGCTTATCACTAAAATCTAAAATCTTACGTAATAGCTTAAAGTCAACCTAAAAAGAAGGATGAATTATTTGAAAGAACAAAAGATAAATAAAAATCTTAAAAAAAACAGGCATCTTGGAAGCGGATTGGATGCCTTCTAGTCAATGAGCACATGAGAAGAAGGAATAAATCTTTTTTGGTGGTGAATCTATCTATGAACTTTTATTATTATAATTGTTTTGAGGTTTTTTATTTTTAATCTACTCATAATGTTCACCTAGAACAATTTTAATTTCAACATTAAGATTTTATTTTTCTGATTTGGTTTGAACTTATATTAATCGTTTATAAGATCTTTCTATTTTAATAGTTTTGTCTATATATTATTGTACATAAAATTAATCATTTTATTAATTTCTTTATTAAAGTTTTTCAATTTTTAAAACCTTCACCATATTTTGATTTTTGATATATACGAAACAATTAATGATTTATTAGTGTGTGTTTAATTAAACATACCAAATAGAGTACATAAAATGTTTATTAATTAGTGTGTGTTTGCCGTTCAAAAAAAAAAAATTAGTGTGTGTTTAATGATTTATATTGTACATAAAATAAACTCATTCAAATTATAGAATCATACAATCTAATTAAACATACCTAATAGAGTGTGCGTTTAATTATAATGAATACTTCTATTGCAACACACACGCTAAGATCCGTACAGTGTAAGCTATGGTAGCGGATTTGCTTAATCATGAACGTGTCAGCTTGCCAATTTTTACCTTTTTACAATTTACTTCTGGTTTTAGTTTTAATTAAAACCACATCTTAATGTTAACCATAGCCAATCAAAGTAACTGTGCTAAAAACATTTTAAACATTTAAATAATAAACACGAACCTATTTCCTATCATACTATTCATATTTGTGCACGATAGGTTCACATTCTTTTTATCTATTAACCGGATTCGAAATCCAATGCTGAAACTTTTAAAGATATTGTTGTAATAGTTGTACATTTTTCAGGTTGCTGCAAACACGAATATATTTGAAAGAACTAATGCTGAAACTTTTAAAGAAACATAAAAACGAATATATTAATGATGAAAGTAAACTATTACAACTAAGATATTGTTAATAATGCATATATCAAAAAACAAAATCTGCATAGTTGATCACATAAATCATGTTAACACACATATCTGATCCAAATTAAAGGAGTTGGCCACACCGCATACAACAAGAAGAATGATCTTTCAGGTTGCTGCAAATTATAACTACTCATGAAAGTATCTACAAAAAGTGAAATGACAGTAAAATGATATTTGTGATAGTTACCAATAAACCATTATGATGGTTCCATTAAACCAATTTGAGTGTGTTCCAAAGTTTAATTCTACGGTTTCTACAAAATTATTAGGCAGGCTGACTTGTATTTGGTATATATAAAATTGTATTTGGTACAAAATTATCAATAAAACTAGCCATTATATATATAAAAGATGGAACAGAGAATGGATCAGACTTCTGGCTTGGATTCTCTTTGACAAAGAGAATTACATAATTGCGCACAGTATAATCAACTTCGATCATCTGGGGAAATAGTCATCAATTCCAATCTATGTTTCATCTAAACTAACATAAAACACATTTTGATCAAATCAACATCAAACAATCAAATACATTTGGTTAACTAAACAGAGAAATTATAACTTATACCATTTAATTGATTCAGATTTGATAATATCAGCAAGTGATAATTATCTCCAGATCTAAAACAGATATAGTCATCAGCAAAAGCTTTTACCAAACAGAGTAAAGAAAATCAGTATTTCAACGCAGAATCAAGAAAAAGTTATCACAGTTAATGCAATAAGAGTGGCTAACAGATTTGGTGAATCAACTATGAACAGATGTGCAAGAAAACAGATAACATTGATGTGATTTATAATGCACATCAAGCTGTTTAATTCTAGCAATGATAACCGTCAAGCAAAATCCAACATGAAAACACAGAATAATGAATCAAACAACATAAAAAACTATGCCCGAAAACAAGAAAATATTAGAACCAGGCAAACAAAATGAATGGTCTGCTTTTTGCTTTTTATTTATAACTCAAATCGAATTGCTAAATAAAAAAAGATAGTAAGATTATTATAAATGTCATCCAACAACATTGAAGCACAGCTCCATTGAGAAGGAGAAGACTTAAGCAGAAGGGATGATCACAAAGAATATTGATGTGAGCACAAATAAAATCCTGAAGACGTATTTTAAACTAATCAACAGGAAGAACTTATGTGCTTGAGTGCTTATTCAAAGAGAGAATTTTTTTTAAACAAATTTTTGGGTAAAGTTCAAAGATACAAAGATACAAATTGCAAAACAGATAAATATAAACAAGTTATCAAGGAGAAACAGTGAGATAATACCACATAATAACAAGCGGTGAACCCTAGAAAACTAGGCACTTTGCTTATAACAATAAGATAACACCACATAATCAGTTCCAATGATATTTATCACTCCACACACATTATCCTATAAACAAAGAAAGTTACCTCCTAACACCTCACAAAGTTTATCAGATGCATTTCACTAGTTCAACAGTAAAACACATTCTGATTGAATCAATAATCTTAGAACATCAGTTGAATCAGATTTAATGAAAATTTTCTCCGGATCTGAAACGAATATAGCTAATTGATACAAGCTAAAACTACAGAAACTGCAAACTCAGAACACGGAGTAAATATAAATATAGCATCGGCTCATACACAGCACCTATTTGTTAATCAGAGTGATGGTAATCAGTATATCGATGCATAATCATCAAAATTTGAGAACAATTTCAGTAATCTGTAGGATAAACCCTAATTATTTTCAAATGTTAAAGATGGAAGACGTACAGATTCGTTGAATCAAGTATGAACAGATGTGCCAGGAGACAGGTAACGTCGATGCGATTGAACACACATCGAGCTGTTTAATACTGGCGATGAAAACATTCAATCTATGCTCCGGAAACTTGAAGTTCTCTCATTCGATTGTGAGAGATTTCACCATTATGAAGCAACAAAACAGATCCAACGATTGAAATAGAGTAAATGTAATGCAATCAGTAAACTTAAATCTCAAAAAAACAGAGGAAGATTCAAAATCACAAACGAACATCCGTAAAAATCGAAGATGTTAAAGGAAGAAAAAAAGGATAAACT